>JAVYIG010002609.1:185252-237592 GCA_035222895.1 Strongylocentrotus droebachiensis | reverse complement strand
CCCTTTTGCAGCCAACCTCAAATTCTGTAGAACTTTGCAGGAATTATGAATATGTCATGTATGTTCTATCTGTGAAATTTAAACGTTAGCAATGTCCTAATATTCAAATTATGCAAGGAAAACCGTTTACTTGCTAGACTTCACTGTCAGACACTATTGAGTGACTGACTGGCTTTTTTTCTTCTTTGGTAATAACATACATAAAAAGAGTTGTAAAGGGTACATGAGCATTTGTCTACATCAATAACCCACTTCTTTTGATGGCCAAGATTAAACTGATTGAATCTTTGCGCAGCATAAAACGTATGACCATTCGGTACAATTGTCTGAAAATCAAGACTATTACTTTTGGGCTCTATAGCCCTAAAGTCGATTTGACAACTAATAGTTGTTATTTTCCCACTTGAAGACATTTTCAAGCCCCACCTTTTTTAGGGAAGTTCTAAATTAGTATTATCTTTCAAATGCAGTTGGAATTTAACTTTTTCATTTTTTGGGCCTGCAAATGGGACATAGTACCTTTAAAAGGACAAATACAAAATCAAATTCATTTTTTTTCACTGAATGTTTTGAATCCTATGCGAGTATGTGAAATTTGACACGTAAGCGTCAAATATTACTTCTGTAGAAAGAAAAGCATGCTGAAATACTCTACACGTGTATCCAAAAAAGAAGGTTAAACCAATGTGTTCTTAGACCTGTTGACGCTTTGGACAGATGACACTGTACGTCTGGCTTGGGTTTCGTGGGAAGGGTTTTTATATGATACTGATAGATCATTTACATTTTTACATATTATTTCATACTCTTTACCATTACCCCATAGACTGCTGGGTGAAGCTTCTTGGGAATGATTTTATACACAGAAGCTGTAACATTTTGTTGACGTTTGTTTGTTTTTGTGACTGGTGCCCTTTAATAGGACTGATTTAATTATTCCAGACAAGTTGTTCCGATAAGTCTAAGGATTTCAGCCACCTTCGCAGGTTCAAAACATAGAAAGTTATTCCAATCAATACAAATTATGTCAGCATTGTTCTGGAGGCACTACTGTATGTAAGAACTGGTTCATTGTCATAAACATGTGTAAATGAACTTCATCTTAAATTTACATGTTGAGCAACAGCCTGAATTTCCTATGAGGCTTCTCACAATTTTCTAATACATTTTCTATGCCCTAAAGAGTACATGCACCAATCACCTAAAAAATAGTTGAACAGCTAGTACGTGTAAAATCAACCTAAATGTAAACACATTTATTGACATCATATATGGGTTATTGTTAAAGGGGTAGGAAGAAAATATAGCAATAATAAACATAAAACCTCACACATAGAACCCAAGTTGAACTTGATTTCTAAGCAAGTGTGCCCTATTCTGCAAAAGCATGTAGAAGCAAGTCAATTACCGTACCTTTCCTACAGGTACTTATAAATTGTTGTATACATCTCAAGTGTACTGAACTTGCGATATATCTCTTTCATAGATGCAATAGTTGAAGTTCATATTTTGAATATAATATTGCTACATGTACATGTACATGTACATGGATCCTCTCACTATACTGAGCAAATTATCGTTAGGGTGATGGGTATTGTTTAACATTATCTTTGAAGTTATTCAGCCTGCCAGCCAAGCTGAAAATTGCCATACGAGGCCCCTGGATTTCAAGGTGTCAGGAAGTTACTATGACTACAGTGGCTTGTATAAGCAGATCTTATCATCATAATTATGAATTTAGTTTTGAATTACAACGTTTTGGCAGTAACTGTTGTGAATGCATGCAAAACAATAACTGGTTTATTGATGGAAGGTATCATTCATGTAAACAGTTGAATTTTCAGCATACCCAGAAACTGTGCATTTAATGGTTGGGGGGGGGGGGGGGGTGGGGGGCACAGTGCATCACATATTTGCTTACACAAGACGCAATGGAATTCTAATCATTTGTATGTACATTAATCTTGCACGCAACAAAATCTCTCATCCTACTGCCAGGACGATATCGCAATCACAACTTTGGGGGGAGGTAGCCTGCAGAGACTTTTGTTGAGGATTTTGTTTACACCCTCCTTGGTATGTACATGTAGGGGCAGATGAAATGAAATCCCAATAGAAATTTACTCTACCGGTAATCAGTCTCCAGTATTCTTTTCACTAAGACTAAATTACGACGACAGTTTAAACATGAACTTGTATAATATGAAAAGTTACATTTTGAAGAAATTACAAAAATCTTTCAAGTATTTTGAGAATGAACAATTACTAGTAATAACCTGGGCAACTATCACACTTTTCCAATTTATAAACACCACTTCACCACTTCAAATTTTATCACTTCCCATATTTTCAAAGACCACGATGCAAAGTGTGAACTTTTCAATACAGGCACAGCGGAGCACCCCAATTACCGTGCGATCGACTCTCGTCCAGTAAACATCATTTGCATAAAATCAACAATTGTGTACCGATCGATGCGAAAAAAAGTAAACAAATTTCGAAGACAAATTCTTCATTAATGTGATGAATATCACCAATCAAAGCTACTAAATCGAGTATTTAATAAATTTGCAAGACACTCATGTGTATAAAAAGAGTTATTGATGCACAGAAAATGTGAAATTTAAGGGATAGTTTTGACGAACAAAAACGAAAAAAATGAGATACAAAATCACCGTAAAATTCACCATTTCTTTTAGAGCGAGAAAGAATTGCCTCGTATGAACAGAAAGAAAATTTAATAATCTCAATCCTTGTGAAATATCTCTTTTCATAGTTGCTTGATAGGGTCGTCTCAGAGAAAAACATACCCCAATGTCCGAATCTCATCGAACAAAAATAATCCTTCGTTGTCGCAAAATTGTTTGACCAGTCCCATACATTCAAATTGTGTGTCATGTCTGAACCTCGCGTGTGCGTTGGCTATACATGTCTTGCCAGCCGACTGCACACGTGCACGCTAATGGCTCAGCTGTTTCGATCTGGCATGCACTGGGCCTAAGACGCATGCGCAGTACATCGCTGAGATCGATGACGTCATGTTCAATGAGTTCGCTGACTACAACTTTTAAAAATGAAGCCCCATGAAAAAGAACGTTATAACCAAAAAAAATACAGCGGAGAAGCGAAAATTTCGCCCATGTATGGATTTAACCCTAATGAATATTCATACCAAGTCTCTACTTCGTGCATTGCTTGATAGGGTCATCGCATTATAAAGTAGACGTCGTGTTTTTCGAGGGGCGAAGCTCAAAACACATTAATATCTCGAGTTTTATTCCATGGAATTTCGTATTTATTTCACTGACATAAAATTCATAATAATTTTAGTTAGTATGGAAAGTTTCAAAGCGATATTGGCAGTAATAAAGGCGCAACGCGAATTTTAAGATTTGACATTCTAGCACACACATGTTCGGATTCACGCAGATGTCCGTTGGTTATTCAAATAGAACGGGCCGCTAATGATATGCAAATTGGGGTGCTCCGCTGTGCCTGAATAGAGTACAGAAGCTGTGACGTCATAAAAATCGATTTTTTTTTTTTTTTTTTTTTTTTTTTTTTTTTTTTTTTTTTTTTTTTTTTATAGAATTTCTCAATTTTTTCTTCATTTTCCGAAAGAGCATAAAAAATAATGTCCAAACATCGAAAACCAATTTAATATGTTAAGTATTGGCTGAGATATGACCATCTGAATAAAAAGATTGCCTATAGGGACGCAGTGTTACAGTGTATGCTCTGGCTCCCAACTATTAGGAGCCAGAGCATGTAACACTGAGCTCCCATAGGACAGATGGTCATATCTCAGCCAATACTTAATATATTCAATTTGTTTTCGACATACATGTATGGCACTAATTTTGATGCTCTTTCGGAAAATGAAGACAAAATTGAGAAATTCTAAAATTATATTTTTGATGACGTCACACTTCGCCACTCTATAAGGCTGTAAATTAGTGATCGTCACTGCGTGTCTGCAAATGGGTCGATCAACTGCTATTTCTGGTGTGTGAGGGCCCTCCCCTCAAAGCCTCTTAATCGCTTCCCCTGATTACATATACATGTATGTAGGCTTACATCCATCAAACTATTTATTTTCAATGATGTCATGATCTCTGCATGTCGGCCATTCAAACAAGCTGACTTCATTCGAAAAAGGAGCAATTCCTTTCTCACTGTAGAATTTAAAGGCATAGTCCACCTTTACAATAAGTTGATGTTGCAGAAAGATCACAGAAATGATTAATTCATTGCAGAAGTCAGTGCTTTTGGACTGTTACAGGTCCCTATTAAAATATGTGTGATACCTGTAAGCAACATTCTCCTCCTCCCCCCTCTTGACCCATAGGAAAGTGAAAAGTATGCCGCAGACCTGCCGCAGATCTGCCGCAGATCTGCCGCAGACTTTTAGTCTGCGGCAAAGAGTATGCCGAAGTATGCGGCAGAAAGAAATTTTGCTGCAGACTTGCCGCATACCAGTATGCCACAGGAAAAGTCTGCGGCAGATCTGCGGCAGGATGAAACTTTGCTCCAGACTTGCCGCATACTAGTATGCCACAGGAACAGTCTGCGGCAGATCTGCGGCAGGATGAAACTTTGCTCCAGACTTGCCGCATACTAGTATGCCACAGGAACAGTCTGCGGCAGATCTGCGGCAGGATGAAACTTTGCTCCAGACTTGCCACATACTAGTATGCCACAGGAACGGTCTGCGGCAGGGCGAAACTTTGCTCCAGACTTGCCACATACCAGTAGAACACAGGAACAGTCTGCGGCAGGTCTGCCACAGAAAAGTGGGAAATTATACAGTCTGAAGCAAGGCTATAGGCGGCCATTTTGTAGGACATGCAGTACCATATGAGGTTGCAGGCTGAGCCCATGATCTTGTAAATTCCTGTGTTAATTAGCACTGTTAATTGTCTTTTAGCTTCTGTCATACCAAACACTTTGCTAGGGCCAATTGAAACCAATTGAAACCAATCATCTCATGCATATTCATTATTACTTTACACGTGTGACAGAAAAAATACATTTATCATGATTTGTTAAGCAAATTAAGACAATGCACATCATTTTTGTGATTTCTATTTTCCTTTTGCCATTATTATAACCAATAGATTATTTTGTCTGATCATGTAACAATTACATTCACGTTTTAGCAATAGATTGATATATTGATATTGATTATATGATTACTAACCAAGAAACAATATACATATTTAGTATATATATATGTGTACGAGCCTGTGTCACTTTAAATGTTACTCTTGAATACACTTCAAATGATCTATGTGATGGTGTTAATACAATTGAGAATAGAATATACCTAATTGGTAATATCGATATATATTGGTATTACCTAATTGGTAATATCGATATTGCCAATATCGATTATGAAGTATCAATCAGTTTATCACTGGTTCTATCTACATGCATACTTTATTGCCACGTACTGGATATGAAAGAGTATGCGGCAGGTCTGCAGCAGGTCTATATGAGATATGAATATTCATGATGAAGAGTCTGCGGCAGGTCTGCAGCAAGTCTGCGGCAGACCTGCCGCAGACTCTTCATCATACTGAAAGAGTATGCGGCAAGTCTGCGGCAAGTCTGCCGCAGACCTGCCGCAGACTCTTCATCATACTGAAAGAGTATGCAGCAAGTCTGCGGCAAGTCTGCCGCAGACCTGCCGCAGACTCTTCATCATACTGAAAGAGTATGCAGCAAGTCTGCGGCAAGTCTGCGGCAGACCTGCCGCAGACTCTTCATCATACTGAAAAAGTATGCGGCAAGTCTGCGGCAGGTCTGCGGCAGACCTAATTTGCATGTGAAAAAGATGACTGTCTGCGGCAGGTCTGCGGCAGATCTGCGGCAAGTCTGCCGCAGGAGTATGCGGCAGGCTCATTTCTTTCCTATGGGGAGCAACAAAAGAAAATGAGCGAACCCCAGAACCCCTAGTTTGTACGGGGGTGTCTTGCTTTCTCCTTCCTCTTCTTTCTGCTATCTATTTCTTCTCTTTCTGTTATCTATTTCTTCTCTTATTGCAAAATATTTCTTCTCTTATTGCTATCTTTCTTCTCTTACAACAAATGGGAAAACTTCTGTCCTACATGTGACAGAACACCTCTTGAGGTGAAAGCAACTATTTGAAAGGGATTTAACCGATCATTAACCAGAATACAATACATGAAGAGTCTAAGTGCAGGAGAAAGTGACACTTCTGGCACGACAAACAGATGAATATTTCATACGCCCCTCCAGAGCTCCTCCTGGATCAATCTTTTGTCATCTTGGAGAATCATATTGTCAAGTGTCCGCGGCTCTATCATTACGCCCTGAATGGTTAAGTAAGGGATGATTGAGTTTTAAGTCCTTAAAACTGACATACCGCAGGGAAACCTTGTTTTTAAGATGGGTCGAAGAAGGCAGGTCAGGTCTGTCCCCATGGCCATCTTCCTGTATTACTAATTCTCAATAGGCCTGCCTTCATCGGCTCGAATTGTCAAATAACCCGCTATTTTAATAATCCCGATCGCAAATTATACAGCTAGTTTGCATCTTCATCAGCCAGCAGTTGCAATTAGCGGGATATTTGGTCGAGATAATTATCCAAGATATCTTGGGCTAGTTTGCAAAATATCTCACTATTTGTACAGTGCGTCTTCACCAGCCCAAAGACTCGCACAATGCGCGAACGGTAAGCAAAATATCTTGAGCTAATTTCTCGAGTTTCAAAGTCGATTCACGAGCTGATGAAGACGCCATTTGTAACTTCTGACTTATTTCCCAAATCAGAAAAAAAGCGGGCTATTTGGCAATCTCAAGCTGACGAAACACTGGAATGTGGGAAAAATCAAAGACTGCAATTGTGGGAATGCCTGCATGGAGATATGAGATGGAGATGACTTTTCAGAAAGATGTGTGTCAAAAGCTCCTTCTGGCCACTCACAAAGTCAATACTACAATCTATATTCACATAAAAACTAATGCACCAAGACATACAGTCATAATGCGGCAGTCACCATGCAAATAAAAAAAAAAAATATCCTTACTTCTCTGTTTTGATACTGAAGAAATATCTGTCTCGTAACTATTTTACCCCTACAGCAGGACTACAATCTAGAGTCAAACTTTCTTTTTTTTTCTCCAGGGGTCGATCCAGGATGAACTTTGAGGGTCTGTGTGAGTGGGCCCCACTATTTAAATTTCAAAATTGGAGGGAGGGAGGGTGGGGTGCAAGCAATTTGGGAGCCCAGTGCGATGGTCTCCTGTTAGTTTTGAGCCCTGCCTTTATTGTATAGATGTACAAATGTACATCTGTCAATATTCTATGAGTGTTAAACACGTGTGCTCATACAACACAAAGAATAATTAATTAAAAATAAATCAGAAATCACTGATCGTACGGGCAGAGAAAATCACAACAAACTGGAAAGGGGTGAGCAAGGCTATTACCTAGAGAGAGCCAGGACTTTGCCAGAATTCACAAAGCCATCTGGATCAAGAGAACACCAAGTAATAGGAACAGAGATTGGTGCGCTACCAGTTGTCACCTTTATCATACGGCGGTCGCCAAAACGGATGGCATCCTTTGGCTATCAGGAAACTGGCAGCTAACTTCATTCTGCCAGTACACGTCTTTCCTAATCACTTATGCTGGGCAGAGTGGACGTGCCTCATAAAGATACTTTTATTTCTTTATTCATGAAGATCAAAACTATCTCACAAACAGGGATTAAGAGTCAAACTTTGCTCTCGAGGGACAGGAATAAGGGATGAAATTTGTGTTTTGAGTGAAAACCTATTTACATCTTTTTACCGGCATCCTGTTTTCTTGATGTAATCCTCTTTAATGGGGGATATTGCCTCCGGTTTTCTCACAAACTATACAAAATAACGGACAACCTCAAGAAATAAGAAATAGTAAAAATTGGTGGGAGGACATCTAGCATTCTATCAGATTATCTGTTTGGAGCCAGAAGCGTGTTTAACTCTTTAACACAGTTAGTCCCCTTCTGGCTCTGAGTCTTTTTTCTATCATCAACAGCAGCATCAAATAGAACTGTAATAAAAAACTTCTGGAGGGGATGCCACCAGCTATCAGTACTATCTTCCTTCTTCAAGATAATAAAATGTCAGTGTTATTTGTACAGCTTTGCCTGGACAATTAAAGGTAATACAAAGTTTTGGGAAATTTTGAAAATTGGGTGGATAGTGAATCTTTAAAATGTTGATATATTTGGATGCCCCTGTGGATGTATTATAAGCAGTAAAAAAATTAGCCCCTAAAACATTTCTGTTTTCGAGAAAAATTGAATATAAAAATTTACCGGTGCTCCCGGTAAATCGTGATAAATTTCAAATAGCGCCTATGGCCGTACAATGGTAGCTGCGACCAGGAAAATCTCAGAATATGTAGTTGGGATATATAATTTCCAAACGGGAATAGCTAATCAGTCGATTTTAGTCAAGAAACATTGTTTCATAGCTAAATTAATATCTTGACCTTGAGAGGTGAGATATACAACATAAAGAGTTTATTATTTATAATTTCATAACTTTAGACTCGATTTCAACCGCGACAACGATCAATGTATATTGTAGGAACGCATATGCTTCTAATATGTTAATTTGAACCAAATTTATGACCCCATACCAAAACTTTGTAATACCTTTAAGCCAAGCATGCAAAACATGAAAGCTAATTTGATAGTGGGCCTAAATGGGAGACAGAAACAGAAACTGAACTTATGGCAAATTAAATACTTTAAATAAATGGAAGACATTGTGCAAGTACAAGTAGGCTGTATGCTTAATTTAAATCTTCTAACCAACATACCATGGGAAAGCAAAATACCAACAAAAAATGGATGTGCCAATAAGGAATAATTTGAGTCTGCTCTTGACTGAAAGTTGCCTTAACAATAAGCTATTGTATGATCATATGGTATTTAAAGAGAAGCTTATTTTGAATGATTGATGAGACTGTTAGGACCAACCCAATGTAAACACAACGATCATAAAAAAACATCTAAAGACCATCAACTTGAAGTGCACCAACACGAATGTGGACATGTGGGACAGTGTAGCTAATCAATCATCATCTAGTATGCACACAACCTCTGTTGAGAGCCAGAAGGGCTTTACCTCTGCACAGGCGAGGAGTTAACACCCTTCTCGCTCTAAGCAGACAGTATTGTTGGGTCTCTACAGAGTCTACACTTAAAGGCACACAATGCATATGGGATCTCGAATTTGGTCTCTGGACCCCAAAATTTGCGAAAAGTTTAACAAGGGACCCTCTTTTATAGTACAAAGACACTAAGATTCGAACCAGACCCAGAGTCAAAAAGGTCAGTGTTGAACCCTGATATTACGATCACTTATAATTGGTCATGAAAATTTACAAAAGTCGAAATTGCCGTTTTAATTACCTAAGCATTATGTTTTTCATCAATTCTTTCAACAAAATATTGCGATGACTCAGTGGTAGACGGTCCCAGGTTCTAAACCAAGTTGATACACTAGTGCCCTTTGGTAAGCACACTGAGGCATTGATCCTCATTACCAAGTCCCTCAGCGTGGACATAAAGCCGTTGGTCCCCTGGTTGTTTACATGTACTTATACACGTCGTGCTTTCTTAGCAGTCGGGTAAACAAACAAACAAATATCACATGTACTTCTGTTTTGTTTTGGTTCATTTTGTTTTTGTTTTGTTGGTGTACATATTCTAATTCCAAAAATAGTGCCATGGAAGTTCTAATCCTCATTGTAACATACTGTATCTGGGTATAACAACTCTCACCAAGCTGTACATGTACGTGTACATCTGTCAAGAGTAAACAGCTGAAACATGTGCATACATATACTGTTCCCCCCACATGATCTATAAATAGCCCAACATGGTAAGGGGTTGAATGAGATCATGAATGTGTAATCATGTTGTCTATTGACTGACTGAACATGCATTGGGAGGAACTCTCGGAAAGCTGCACAAAAGTGAAGGGGGAAGTAGCATGATCACTGTCATCCTGATACGATCTACATCAGTATGTTCTACATGTACATGTACATGTAACCGAGGAACTGAGTCGAAGATTATAATATTAAGCCTCAGACAGACCAGTTTTCCAACCAGAAGGCTCTGAATATCCCCTCAAATGTTGGCCTGATATCGATAGGAAAGGGCTCAACTCTACCTCTACTTGCCTGACTAGTGACTAAACCAGTGTTTTGGGTTGAAATAAGAGGTAATCCAAGATTTGCTTCCAGTTTTAGTTATTCAAAGATAGAGGATTAGGATTTAGGAATAAGGATTTGAACTGGGTTTTAGGTTAGGTTTATTGTTTCCTAGGGCACGTGTCCTGTCCCAGCCTGTTCCAGGGTAGAAGTGAGGAGTTTGGATAATGTTCATCTAGAATATTCAATGCTGAGTGGGGGGGGGGGGGGGCAAGGGTTCCTGGAAAATGTACCGTAGAACAAAAAGTAAAAGTAAAGTTTGCAGTGGTGTGGTTTGGAGCTTGAATGCCCAGACAGGAATTACAAGAAGTTTGCCGATTGTCACAATGATTTAGCATTGATGTAGGGGATGTTATAGCCTTTTGACAAGGCCTCGTTGACTCTGGCTAAGCGGCTGAGATGAGTCTAGATACCCGGAGTGAACGTGCGACCGAATGACGAATGTCATGAGGCCTTTTGGAAAGTGGGTTTCACTGCTCCGCATGAATTATTCATAGATACATATTATTAGGCCAATACGCCTACTTTGGATTCATTGACCAATCAGAACGGCGATCTCCTAGTTGGCTTCGTTCGTGATTCGTTCTATGTAGAGGTCAGTGGTCAGTGGTCTTAGCACGTACGTATAGTAGGCATGTAGGTCCATGTTCGCACTACGTAGAGTTTACTGTGTGTGTGTGTGTGATGGATACTATATGCTGACGTCGTGCTAGGATACGTTCGCTGATTGGACACTACGTTTTCTGAAGCGAGTTCCAGTCAGAAACAAGGGTTAACATAAGAAATCCAAACCAGATTGATAAAGGCCACAGGTCTGGACAATTCGCACTGGCGTTCATTCAGGTTTTCGCGATTAGTCTCTTTTTAGTCGCTCAGCGTCTATCAGGCATGTGGCCTTGTTTAAAGGCTAGGGATGTTATGATTCAGAACCATGTCTTTGGTGTCAACTCTTCCTACATGTACAGTATATTTGACACATCAGCCTCTTTTATGTGAATTTGTTTGGACCTTGTTTTCTTTTATTAATTTGCCTGCTTGATGCAAAAATTAAGTCTTCTTTTCTTTCAACATTATGTACTTATTGCATTAATGTGAAATTTACTTGTCATTAATTTTCCAAATCTACATACAGTAGTACTAGTTGACTTGAGTGTACATCACAGCTTGATACTTACAGTGACATGGTACCTACATGTATACAGTATGTAGTTCAGCCCCCACCCCAAAAAAAAAATTCAGCCCCCACCCCACCCCTCCTTTAAATTTTAAATTCATACCCCCTTAAAAAATAATAGTGAGGAGCCCTTCCTTGATGTAATATAACGTTTACTAACATATTAAAATGATATGCATACTCTTAAATACAAAAGTTGTTTTTGACAATCTGAAGGCTTGCCTGACATAGCACAAATAATATATTCAGACTGGATTCCAAGTATTTTATTTCATTCATTAATAACAGGTTAATGGAATACCTCATCACTAGGTCCCCAGAAAGACAACATCCATAAATTTGAATGTTGTATTAAACCCCTCCATAAGCCATTGAAATCAGTTGATAACTCTTCCACACTTTTCAAGCACATCACCACCTTGGTTCTTCCATGTACAGTAATTATATAAACGACACAAAAATGTACGTTATGCAGGCCCCCTATGATGAAAATGAAAGTGAATTCAATAGGTTAATGAAATCAGCAGAGGACCGATAATCCTGAAATCAGATACAGACTATCTGGGTTCCTCAGATTTAGTCCGCTTAACCCAGATCAGCCTTACGCGTAGAGCTCTTTAGGATACCCAAGTCTAAAATATCAATCCCTGTACATGGATAGAAAAATCTATGATCTGCCAGTGTAAAAAAGGATGTTCACTAGAGCTACATGTATATTTGGAGTTCCATCACTTTAAGTAAAATTTAATTGTTGTATTTGATATTAGGGGCCAACACATTCAAGAGTATGCTACTGTTTTCCTGTTGGCTCCTTCCACAATAATATAATAAAAGTAATTTTTGTTTATATCTTGTTGTAATTTGTTTCCTCATCTTAAATCATTGATGCCATTTACAACACTTTGTGGCACAACAAAAACATGTTTACTCCTAGGTAATTATATTCATCAACTATTGTTTTCAAGAGATCAATAAAATTGCACAGAGCTATTAAAATTTTGCTGGAAAAGCATATTACTATGGAAACAACATGTACACTACGGAAAAGAGTGCCTGCTCTCTTGACTTTTGTAATGCTTTGTTCCATCTGCAAGGATATCACTTGCAGCTAAATTTTATCTCTGCACTTAATAGATTTTTAGAATAATTAAAAGTGGTTCTAAAATTATAAAAAAGCACTTATTCATCTATTACACTGATATGAAAGCTAACAAAAGTAACAACATTTTAAAAACAATATTTAACTTTGATCACATGTAATGTACATGAAGTTGAGTATATTCTGGTTGCATTCAATTTAAAACAAAATCAAACATGAATTTAAATACAGTAAGACAACAAAAATGTGGTGATTGTGGGCAGGTGGTCTTTATACTGTACATGGTTAGCAACTTTAGCATGTTAAATACATTGTGTAAATACAGTGTAAATAGATTTCACATGAAACAAGTTGTGTGGTCTTTGTAGGCAGGTGTCTTTCTATACAGGTGGTTGCTAAATTGTGCTTAATTGTAGAAGAACAAACGTTTGTACATGTACAATTGAGTGATTTCCTAGCTTGAGATGTTGAGAGAAAAAAAATCAATTGGATCAGTGATCCTGCGATTAAATTAAAGAACATGTAATATATTATATTTCAATTAGCAACTGATGGTAACACATGTGAATGAAAACAAACAAGTACCACAGCTGGTGCACAATAGCGTCATGTGTTTAATTGCCGGCAAGAGAAAAATCAATTTCTGAGCTTCCAATGCAAATATAGGCAGAGCGAAACCAACAATTCTATCCAATTTCCTTGTCTTTTTAATCAAGGGCATAGTGTTTTAACATTTACTTTGTATTGACCAGTATGTAGGGAATGAATTTGAAAACGTCTGGAAAGTTTTAGTACATGTACATGTAGTGTATGCCAGTTTCTTGTATATGGATGTATTTGTTAACTGCTCAAAGAGTTTCTTGAATCCATCCAGGAGGGAGGGGAAGAGAGGAGGGGAGGGTAGGGGAGGGGAGGGGAGGGGAGAGGAGGGGAGGGGAGGGGAGAGGAGGGGAGGGGAGGGGAGAGGAGGGGAGGGGAGGGGAGGGGAGGGGAGGGGAGGGGAGGGGAGGGGAGGGGAGGGGAGGGGAGGGGAGAGGAGGGTAGGGGAGGGGAGGGGAGGGGAGGGGAGGGGAGGGGAGGGGAGGGGAGGGGAGGGGAGGGGAGGGGAGGGGAGGGGAGGGGAGGGGAGGGGAGGGGAGGGGAGGGGAGGGGAGGGGAGGGGAGGGGAGGGGAGAGGAGGGGAGAGGAGGGGAGGGGAGAGGAGGCAAGGGGAGAGGGAGAGGGAGAGGGAGAGGGAGAGGAGAGGAGAGAAGAGATACATGTAGACAGACAGACAAACAGACAGACAGAGAGAGTTATGTGGGTAGATGACTACATGCACATGTAGCTAGAAAACACTAATGAAGTGAAGAGAGAAGCATGTATTTTCTATAAAAGAGACTTAAATGAAAATAAAAGTGACTTGTCAGTACACTATTTGACGTCCGTCCATAATGTGCATAGAACAGGGTGTTCACAGGACCGAAGTTTGACTTGAGGCCCAGGCATGGGGTCATTTTCCATAGCCATATACTCATAGAATGCCAGATGAAGTCTCATGGGGTTGGTGTTAAAAAATCTAGCTGTACATGTTTTTCTTCTCTCTGGTGTAAGTTACATGTACATGTACCTTGAACAAATAATATAACTGACAACTTTTTATTGTCCTTGCTCCCAGGTGTATGCATGCATGCAACAAAAGAGACCCTCCCACTCCTCAATGCACAAAACAGTGTCACACTCGACCAATGGACATGAATGAGTCCTATTCATAAACAAAAGAAACCAAAACTAACCACAAAACCTCTCATAAGGACTGTCCCCATCAGACTGAAGTTGCAAAATAAAAATAACCTGCTATTTTTCTTTTTTCACCAATCTCAAATCAGCCAGTTAATTTGCATTCTCATCAGCTCCCCAGTTGCAATTAACAGGCTATTTGGTCGAGAAAAATTCCCAAGAAATCTTGGTCTCGTTACCAAAATAGCCCGCTATTTAGGGAATAGCAGGCTAATTTTCGCCCATCCGAGCTAGCTTGTGATGAGCGTATTGGTCTGTTGAAGCCTGTATTTCGAGCTACGGGAAAATATCTGAGTCTGAAAATAGCGGGTTAATTTGCAACTTTGGTCTGATAAGAACAGGCCTATAGAATCTAACTACGTATGCAACAATGAGGGTGATTTATTGACCCATTGTAAAAAAAATTGTTGATAGTTCTACTTGCGCGTACACTGCAAAAGTGCAAAGATGTAATTGTTGCATATGAAATTAACAATGGATATCAGCAGAGAGAGACACACACACAAGGCTCTTCATCAACAAGTAAATTTCCTTTGAAATAAAACTATAGCTCGTCAGTGATCTCAAGACTGTACAGTATGGAGATCACCTTCCAGGCAGTAGTTTTAACTGTGCCCCTCAAAGCAGCTAATAATAAGAAATAATAATAGGGGGTTCTTGTATAGCACTCATGTCTGTCATACGTGACATTCCTGGCGCTCCCAATTATTATCCTGGCTTTAGCACGGCTGCCATACGACGCTCTAGCATTTCAAAAAATTAATTCCTGCCAGGTACCCATTTACATCACCTGGGTTGAGTGTGGCAAATGTAGATCAATGTCTTGCCAAAGGACATTAGTGCCGCGGCGGGACTCGAACCGTGGACCTTGTGATCGATAGTCCGGTGACATATCCACGCGACCACGACACCTCTGATGATAGTATTAGTCATGCCTACCTTGATCGCTGGCATCGTCGACCAGGATGATCTCCGCTAGGAGGTCGTGAGGTGATCGGTTGATGATACTATGAACGTTCCGCAGGAGGGTGCTCCTCGCTTCGTTGTGGTATACCAAAATGACACTGGTGGTTGGAAGATTCTTGGGATAAACTTTGTTGGCACAACTGTAACAACACAAGAAACAAAGAAATACATGTAAGAAAAACATATTTTGGGAGATTTTTAGATGTAAACATGTACAGAAAACAGTTGTATTCAGTGGTTGCACATACACTGTACTTGTACAGTGTACTGTATGTGCCAGGAAGACTATTGAAATAAGCTTTCATCGATGATGACAGAAACCAGATTCTCAGAATCAAGGAAAACTTAAATTATCCCTGTATGTGTTAAAAAAATACAAATAAATTATATCTGCATGTGAATATTGTGTATTAAAAGTGTATAATAAACGAGTAATAAGTAAAGTTCCAAGGGAGTACTGCTTTAAAGAGAGTCTCATACAATCTGGTTTGAGTTTGTTTTTTTGTACACAAGACTTCAGCGATTTTCTATTAGCCTGATTAATTTTTGCTGTTCTAAACATCTACTGAAGGAGAAACATCCCAGAGTTAATTTAAGCTATTTTCTCCTGAAGTGCATTTCCATACCAGAAGTCAACATCGGATTTAAATTCTGAAACGCCTCATGAAACATTAGTTACTGAAATCCAGCATCTTAAATTTAGTTAATTTGGTTAGTAAACTGCACCACACGGGATACGTAGTCACAGAAGAAATTGCCAGAATGCATATACATCAAATTTGCAAGTGATCAGTAAAAAGATCTAGAAAATTATGCTGCGGCATCTCTCGAGCAAATTTGTTGGTATGAGGCCCTAAAGCGAGGAAAGAAGGTGCATAATATGTGGTCGTTTGGGAGAGTTCATGCATCTGGGTCGAGTAATTTGTCCACCCGACCCAGCATCTCACCAATGATAACGATGGACTCGCAAATTGGCGCTGAAATGAATGTGCATCATGGCGCGCACCTAACGACCAGGGATCAAGTGAGGTTCACATATGGCTGCAAGTTTCACGAACATTTGCAGTAGAGAAGGTTGCTCTGAAAGGGTATCATCAAGCTTACAGGCACAAACCCAAATTGTCAGTTGTCCTGGGTAGCACTGTCTGCTCTGTGAGACCTTTAAAGCCCCACTGTACTACTTTTAGCTACTTGCGCCCTCTATGTATAGCAAACAATGCCTAGTCAGTGCCTGTTCGTCCCCCATGATCCCCTTTTTCTTGTGTTAATTGAGAGCTGATTTGATGAGATAACCACCTGTCAGTGACATTGCAGGGAGGTCTAATTCACCCTGGCTAAATTAGTACAGACAGGCTTTAACTGCTCTTATTAGACACGGCAAGAGATTAACAGAGCTACGCTCTGCTCAGGGCTTTTAGGAATTGTGGTAGTGTTAAATTAGAGTCTGTCCTGAGCAGACTAGTCATTCACTGAATACACTGTCATTGTACACAGTCATCTATCATTCAACCTCCCCCCCCCCCCCCAAAAAAAAAAAAAAAATGTGTCAAATGAGAAATTGAATATTCACCATACAGGGTGTAGCCCAATTCCATTTTAACAAAATTTGGCATTCTGAGATCTTCTACCAGGGTTTCAATCTTGGTTAATTTTGTCTTTTGCCTCTCGGTCTTCGGAATTACTTTGTAATTCAACACTTTTTCTTCAGGCAATGGCTGTCCCCCTATTTGTGTCTAGTATCGAGCAGTGTGTCTATTCAATAAAGCACTCGTCATTGAAGGCACAGGCAACAAACATTACGCAAATATTGTAATTTAAAGGCCTGCAGATATTGTTGTGATACAGGAAGGTCATCGGGTAGATAAGAAATATCTTTTCTATTATTCATCAAAACTCGTGAACAGCTTTCTACTATCAATCATACAAATACATGTACATGTATGTATGGTTTCAATATGCTACCTGAACAAGCGACAAACCCTCACGCAAATGTTGTAATTAAGTGGTCTCTTGGCATTGTTGTGATGCAGGGTGCTTATAAATAGATATGATATGTCCGCAAGGAAGAATTAAGCCTAATCACTCTACCCACCTGCCAGTACAATCATTCTGTCATCATTCAAAAATCGCTTCAAACACCCTTTCAGATATTAAAGCAAAATGTACATGTAGCTACTGTACATTTACATGTACAGTGTATACAGAAATACATGATTTTTGTCTTGTCTGAAAGTTCCTTAACCAACGAAAATTCATACCACGAAACGGCTTGACCATTGTTTTGAACGAATTTTGTATAAAGAATCTGGTTTCGTTATCTGCATAAACATCTTCTAGTGTTAAAGACCCCAGAACAAACTTACATGTACATGTACAATGGACTCTGGGCCTAACATCAGGTAATTATCTGTTGAGTACTATTCTATCACTGGCCATCAAATTGAATTCATGGATATGCTATAACTGACCATCTCCCAAAAGAATTTTTCTGTGTATGACGTTCTGTTATATTCATACCTTGTGAACAACCCTCTCACGTAAATGTATGATTTTTTGCATTAAAAAAAAAACATTTTAAAGGCTGTCTGTACTAGTTTGGCTAGGAGGGATTAGACCACCCAGGATGGCCACTGACAGGTGGCTATCTCATCAACTCAGCTCTCAAATAACATGTAGCTACAAGTAGTACAGTGGGCCTTTAAGTTTTGCTCTGGTGTGAATGACTTTCTTACCCTCTGGGCCTAACATCAGGCAATGATCTGTTGAGTGCTATCCTATCGCTGGCCATCAAGTTGAATTCATTGATGGGCCATAACCGCTCCGACTCCGCTTTCCCCTCCGGTTCTATAATAACGGGTTTGCCCATCTCGCCGGGGCCATCTAAATTTACAGGCTTTGGTATTTCTGAAAGAAGAAAATGGGAGAAAATAAGTTAATATTAAAGCGTATTCTAATATCTCATTTCAAGAATTATGAAATATCATATCAATAAGCATAATATCCTTCACCAATAAAATAAAAAAAATAGAACTCCAAATATACAAGTATATATTATACAATATGATTTGCAGATTTGGTATGTCTACAGGAACAAATCGGGAGAGAGGGCTGAGGTTTGTTTATTTTTATTTTTTAAACAGAGAAATTTGTTTGAAGGTTGTTTTCCTAAACAGGTGGTCACTAAAGCAGGCTTGACTGTATCACAAAATTGTGCAAGAATTCAATTGTTAGTGTAGTTTGAATAAGTAAATTCCTTCAAATGTGTACAATTTCATTTGAACAATTTCATTTGAACAATGTCAAACCTCTGTGAGAACTGCAAATAATGCTTGATCACTATTCCTTACTCAATAAAACCTCCCATTTAAATTAAAAGCTTCCATGTCCTGTGCTTGCATCACAGATAATTTTTGTCTTTGGTAATAGCACAGCTGTGGTCTGAATGGAGACTTGATGAAGCTAAAACCCTTCATGAATGCTTGATCTATTACCATGGTAACCTGTCTGTGTACTTGCGTAAATTGCCATCATGTATCTCTTCTCCCACAAGCCATTGAGCTCTGGAGCCTATACATTGATTTTTGATAGCTCGGCAATGTAAAGAAGCTTTTAAATAATGCATGAACACAAGCGTACATGTACAACCAACCAAACACAATTTTATTTTAGTTAGGGTACAAAATGCTGGAAGATGCAGGGGAAAATATACATGGGGACTCGGGGCAAATTTGCCCCCGAAATAAAGATGTGTACAATTATAAAAGCAAAAACAAGTTTATACAGGGCACCAATTAATCCCAAAATAGCACTGTTAGAAAACAGAAGTGTATAAATAATGCCTGCGGATGCTTACAGTCAAGTGAGAACAAAATGTTTTTAGTTTTTACAGAAGACCAATTATCAAATTATCATATAATTGTAGGAAATTATGAAGAATTCATGAAGATGCGTATAATTTAAAGGCAAGACTATTTTGACTTGAGGGGAGCAATCTAAAAACAGTATTATTATTGTCAGAAAATATAAGAATGAAGATTCATCCAATGTACCTTGAAACAACTCTGCAAGGACAATTTCCAGTTGAAAGCGGAACAATATTTAATAACCATAACACTCAAGCTGATATTCTGAATTCAATACAGCAGCATACATGTAGACCCCTAAAAAAATAGATTTTTTTGTTTTCATCATTGATTCTCTTCAAATTCATCTGCTTTGAAGTAGTACTAGTAGCATACAGAATCTTAAAGTTTTCCTATTTGTTTTCTTTCAAATTAACATTTCCCTGGCCTTTAAAATCAATTGACCATTCTTTTCATTGGAACTATATCGTATTCCATAGTTAAGTTCAAATTCAATTTCACATTTGGGACAAATAAAAATACAAAATGTACACATTTAAACATTGAAATAAAATTGGTGATTCCTTCCGCTTTTGACATGGAAATTAAACAAGTGTATTGCCAGTTACAAATAAATTTGTGATATTCTAGAATGCTTTTATCCACTAAGAAAATAAATCCTGCACCTTTACAATTTCGCTATGGGTTCAGCCATATGGGTGACAGCCATGGGTTCTTCCTGAAACGCTGTGCCAAATATTGATTTCATTGATTTCTTTGGGTAAATAAACTTTACTGGACCGAGGCGTTTTTCCCCTCCTTCTCCAGTATCTCGATTAATGCGCTTACCAAAGAAGGGTTGAACATAAGAGATTGCTCAATCGCCAAGGGCAACTACAAATAATGATTCTTCACGGTAAGAAAACGAATCCGTAGTAAGTTGAGCACCGGTAGCGAATTTTGATCCTAAATGAATATCAAGAACAGATCCCATGCAAGTAAAAGGGGATTTCCCTTTCTATTTTCACAATGAAATGAATTATTATGGACTTTTAGATTTGCACAACGACAACGTGGATTGCTACGATCGACATCCTTTTAATGCACTGCCTTGAATGGAAGTCACACGTATCAGTCCACGCAAATCTAAAAGTCCCTAATGAAAAGAGTGAAGAAAAAAAATCTTGAAAAATGGGGGCGGGGTGAGGCATCTGACTTTTGGGGGCTCTTTTTGGCAATGCAGGGCAAATTCGCCTGAGCCCCATTGTATTTTTTCCCTGGCTCAAGGCTTTAGAATTCAGTGTCAAATTAGAGACTGTGTCTGCAGAGTGCATACTACCCTTCTACTGTGACCTACATTCCAGCATTTTTCAAAAAATTCTGCTACAATATTATGTACACAGCTGTTACCATCACCTAAATATCTGCCCTAATTAATATTTCTTCAACTCTTACAGTTGATAATATTATAATAGTCTGTACTCTGTACACAGCTGTATGGTTTATGACCTGTAAAACCATCCTTTAACACATTATGGACATACTGTATCTCTAATCACTTTATTACTGAGCTGGTTATAGTAAACAAAAATATTTATTTCAAAACAAATTAAGAAAATTAAAATAATTCACAAGAGTTTTTTTTTAAGGGATTGAATTTTTGTTAATTATCATTTTTGTTATTCTTCTAGTCGTTGATGTTGTGTTTGATGATTAGTCTTACCTACATGTACCTGTAGCTACTAATAAGATTAAGAACAAATTAATGCTTGTACATGTACGTAAGCAGGATGGTTTAGTTCAAGTTCTCTCCGAGGAACTTGGTAATGATGATTAATGCATTACCGAAGGGCACTACTAGCATCTATCGACATGGTTATGAACCAGGAATCTCTCAGTCACGAGACTACAGCTCTCTACCACTGAGCCATCGCACTACCAGAGCACTTTGTTAATTTTGTAGGCCTATTTCAACGCTTTCCAGAGTAAAGTCACTCACCGCTCCTGAATATTTGTATACATGTACATGGCTGATTACGATGCTTCACTTCTCGGCTTCTATTTCTACACTCACCGACCTTCACTTTGTAAATCAAATCAAGTCAATGAGGTGGTTTGCCCGCCAGTCCACTGCATGCGGGCCATCACTTCCGAATTCACAGCCTGCATTGATGTAAACCTACAGTACATTTTTATAACTCAATTTGTGTGGGTCTACATGTACATGTAAGCTCTCTAAAGGGTCGTTCAGATATGATGCATTAAAATGGCACATTAAAAAATAATAATAATGTGTAAATGGATAGCAATTGTACTTGACACAAATGTACAAATGTACCTGTTGTATCAATATATTACGTTACAATTTTTTTTTTTTCAAGAACAAATGAATCATAATTGACACAGCACTAAATATTTGCAATTCGTGACAATTTTTTGCTGTTAAAATGACTGTTTACAGACAACTAGCAGAAGTTTACTGTCACAAAGGATTCTGGTTGTTCAGTGTTTCTAAAAAAAGAATTGTAGCATGGTTTCATGTGTACATTCTTTAATATCCATGCATGGCATGCTCAGTGTTGCTGTTTGCTGTCCATTTTCATCTCTCTCTCTCTCCCGTACGTTCTCTCTCTCTTTCTGCTGTAACAAAGGACTTCCTGTTAAGTACGAAAATGTGACTGATTACCAAGAATTCATGACTTCTAAAATCCTATCCACTAGCCTAATGTGTACATATACATTTTTATGAAATGTAGTATTGTTTGTGACTACCAGTTGCAATTTTTATGATTAGGAAAAAACACAATAGAACTTGAGTTGATTCAAGTCTTACTCCATTACACTGTATGTGCTAAGATGTATATATCTTTGGTTTATAATACACATGAACATTATTTAATTATTTGATATTTGTACCCATGTACATGTACATTATACATGTACACTGTACAGGATATGTACTGGTACCAGGCATATGTACTGTATGTAAATTTCATTTCTTATTTTGCCCTACCTGTACACGTATCTCTCCTTTCTTAAAGCGCATACATGTACATGTAGAAACTTTCTTAAGGTTAGTGATATGCACTATTAGAGCTTTCATTTTTTCTTCTCAAGTACTAGAAAATAGCCTTTAATTTATGTTCTGACAAGAAATTGGTGAAATGGGTTCCATGTTACTATACTTTGGTCAAACTATGAGCTTCACATATTTTTATTAAAGTCAGACCTGTTTTAGTGACCACCTGCCTACAAAGACCACGTTTTTTGTTTCCCTTGGAAAAGGTTTCTCAATGAAACTTGTAATATAGAAACCTGTCTACACAGACCACTTTAGTGTTACCCTTGGGCGGTCACTATAGACAGGTTTGACTGAACAAAGAGATTAAATACACTCCACAGGAATTGCAAACGCCTTGTTGTGTAGACTACTTGATGCATGCAAACACACTGGTATAGAATAGGGCGCACACAGAACCAAAGTCCGACCTGGGTTCCCTCAACTTTCGTGCAAGCCATGTACGCAGGGTTAAATGTTATCCTACATGTATATTTTCTTCAAACTTTTTATCCGTTTACCTACAAAATACAAGGTAAAAGTTTTTTAGATTGATTAAATACATTCTAACTACCGGTACATGTAGATACCAAAATTAATTCTTCAGGCGATTGGTTCACTTTAACCCGAATATTTAGCTCAATCAGGCTTATGGGTACACGTACAGTACATGCAAGGTCCTTCTGCAACTGGGCCAGCAATATCTTACCCATTTGTTTTCTCTCCTCTGGTAATTCATTCATCCACTTATTAGCTCTGTCAATAATCCTCTTGATGGGGCCCGATCCATCCTCGTTGGTGGGCTGCTGACATTTAGGTCCGACGCAGGGCGCAGTGTAGTACATTAATAAGACAAAGTCTATAAAGATCCAAAATAGCGATGTGGCTATGATAATTTTACATTGTCTTCTCCTAGGCAACATGTTTGCAGGTAGTTCTTGTAAGCCTCTTCCGAGTGGCTTATTTCTTCGGAATATGAAATCACCAACGTTGTTGTTTCGCTCGTTGTCATGAACGGGTCATGTTCTTCTTCTGTATTTGGATGATCTGGTCTGCTCGTCAATTGGATCTGGATTAAAGAGAGCAATCAACAGCAATAAATATTAAATCATCCAGGTATTTAGACAAGAATAACAATGCAAATACACACAGTGTACTTTGAGCTTCCTTTTAAATTTTAATACAACACTAGCTAATCAACCTGACCTACATGTATCATACCCCACCACACATTAGCCTGAAAGTCACAAATATGAATAGGAATATTGTTTGATTGCAATATATGTGCAGGTACCAGTCTGCTTTAATACATTGGCACAAATGGAACCACAATAAATTGTTCTTTTTATAATTAAAATCATGCCTGCACAATAGGCTTTAATACATGTACCTGCACATAGGCAATATACATTTACAGTCATGGAAGACTACAGTGGTGTATTGTACCTGTATGACTGCAAGCGGATTCAACTCGAGGCAGTGAGGGTAATCAAAATCATTCATGTGAGTGCTTCACTATTAAGAAGGGAATAAATTATGTTCTTGCCTACAGAGGGTAGTTAGGCAAATACAGCATTCATTCAAGTCAAACTCTCTGAAGTTTCCATGTGTATAATGTCACAGTTCACTATTAACAAGTAACAATGGAATTAATGGGATGACTCATTAATGTGTGTACAAATGTTGCACGCAGCGAAACTGGTGGTCCACTTGGAAAGGTCTTTGAACTTGCATGAAATAAGAAAGCATTTTTAATAATAGTCATTGTTTGGGCAGGGCTCCTAACTAACTTCTTAGAAGCGGGTCCAGATTTGACTTTTTACAGCATGAGCCCTACATTTACATGTACGTAAAAACATCAACATGTCCAGACTTAGATTTTGGGGGTCCGAACTTTGATTTTAGATGCCCATTTCACCCGGGCACCTACATGTAGTCTCAAGCCCTGGTTTACATTAGGTGTGGAATTTGGGCGTTTCTTATGATTACAGAATATGAATAAAATCATTGTAACATGTCCTAATCAGTGTACTTACATGTACAGTAGTTCAAATACATAATGTTTGAGTTAGACATGTTCTCAATGGTTTTGAAATTATATTTGCTCACCATGAAAATAAAACTGTTGATGTTCATCAAAACTACTGGTCATGATTCAATGATTAGCAATTGATTATTTTGTTGTCTCTTCTAAAAAGTAAACCTATGGTCATCCAAAAATGCAATGTAACCTTGATCATTGGAATGATTGAATGCATGAATAAATGAATGATTTTGTGCGCTTTATGCAGTGAGAGATACATGTACATGTGTTTGTACATGTTTTCTTAGCTCCTTGTAGAGATACAAATGTACATAATGTGCACAGACGGTAACCGTCCCAGGCAGCATTTTCCGTCATTGATCGAGTATACACTAAACTTCATCCTAGCTACATGTAGGTGTTTGTGTACATGTACTGTAGTAGTTGATGTGTAAAGAAAATACCACTTTTATTTTTACAGCTGGGTCTTTTATAATACACAACGTTTCTCTATAGGAGTTTCGTATAAAATTTCCTGCAGTGTAAACAGGCTTTTCCTCTGCGCTCGACCCATCTCCACAATGAAGGAGAGCCTTGAAAGGTGTTATTAAACCTGGATCAGAGTGCGAACATGTCTTCTCAATTAGTCAGATGACATCAAGAAATGAACTCAAGCAAACCATTCACACGTTTCTCTACAGGAGTTTTGTATAAATGTCCTGCAGTGTAAACAGGTTATTCCTCCGCGCTCGACCCATCTCCACAATGAAGGAGAGCCTTAAAAGGTGTTATTAAACCTGGATCAGAGTGCGATCGCCTCTAGTCCTACGTGTGAACTTGTCTTCTCAATTAGTCAGATGACATCAAGAAATGAACTCATGCAAATAAACCATTCACACTTGAACCGAAGGTGCTAAAGTCAAGGGAGACAGAGCTCTATCTTTATCAAGGGTATTATGTACAGAAAGAATGATGTACACGTCATCTGTGCAGGTGCCGTGGTTTAGTGGTTCATCTATTTTCATCTAAATCCGAGAGTTGGGTGTTCAAATCCCACCCCGATTCTTACATCCCTTGGCAAGACATTAATTCCACATCTCCCACTCTCCACCAAGGAGTAGGTAAATGTACCTGGCATTGCTGGGGTAATAATAATTGCAGCATTGATGCTGAGGAGGCTTCCCTTGGTTAACAAAGTTAATAGAAAATGTAAGCAGAGGAAAATAGAATATCTGTGGCACATGTACAGTTGGGATTTGCTTTCTATTTGATCCTTATTCCCATAATGCATGTTACACAACATACATGTACGTGTATGTTTACAGATGTATTCAGGCCTTATCAATGCATAGCATAGGCCTACCTATAAATTTAATAAGAATAAACCATACAGTCTACTGTAAATTAATTCTGCCATCCACACTCAACAATATTTGTTCCTTCCCATTTTGTAAAATGTTAGTCAGGGTGCCATACCTTATCAATGGCATCATCTTAACTTCATTGACCTTTAGCATGTGCTGTACATTAGGAGTTCTGAGGTATTACTTGTATGTTATGAGTAATAGGATCATTTTCAAAGTTTTCATGTCATTAAAAATTCATAACTTTCTTATTAGTTTCCTGATTTTGCTCAAACTTTTATTGATTGGTTTGTCTGATTTTTCTGGTTCTATTGAAAGTAAGTTATTTTTGGAGTGGACCTGGGCTTTAAAGGAGCAATTATATAGAGCACAAAGGAGCACCAATCATAACCACTAACCCCCCCCCCTTGCCCCCCTCCTCAATGGCAAAAAAACGTATTCAGAAATTGTTGCAGGTGGCACTTTCAACGCCAACAAAACACTGTACAATCAAACTGCGATCCAAATTTGGGAAGAAAAAAAATCTTACATGGTCATACACAGATATCATAATCAATATTCTAGTTTATTGGAAGCCTACTATTCTAGTTTATTGTAAGACTTCTAGTCTGAAGAAGGTTCGATTTGGCTCCGAATCATTGCGATGACAGAGCAGTCCTGCAATTGTCTACCATTCGAAGCTGATTTGGCAATCGTTCCAATTGGTAGGCTTACATCTACATGTACCAGAATTGCCAATTAGTGTATAGTTTATCGGGTAGATATTAAAAGTACATGTATCCCAATCACTAAAACATGTTTTGCTGTTAATGTAGAGGGTTCCATGTTTGTACCGTATTTGCCGGCGATAAGGCCGCAGCACCGCATAGGCCACACCCCCAACTTTCGTAGAGGGAGGAAAAAAAAAAAAAAAGAGAAAAAGAAAAAACGGACCAAACAAAAATAATTGTAATTTCTTTGTAGAACACTATTTTCTCTACAAACTGATACCAAATTCATCAATTTTCTTATAAATTTACAACAAGTTTACCTAAAAAATGATCGTAATTTAGCAGATCTTCATCAATTTTTAAGCTACACGTACATGTAGTAGGCCTTCTGTATCGCATGCAGATTACCACGATGTGCGGTGTAATCTGGAATTGCGACTTCGGCCTTCGCAGAACTTTGCGCTGCGTGGCAGCTAGCTCCGTAAGTAACGGTCTGTCCCTTCTTTTACTTTTTGGCGTAGCAATGGTACGGTCTTAGATCTAGATCTATCGGCAGATTTTTTTAGAAAAATAAGTTATGCTGTTTATTTTCGTCTTCATGTCAACAATGCAAGATAAAAAATGTGTCTGTAAATTGTGTAGAGCTACATGTATGCTATAATTGTCCTGTATGTGGATGGACGTGCTGTTTTGACCGCTGAATTTTGTTGTTGATGCGCAAAGGCCGCACCCCGACTTTTTAATATTTTTTCTTCCAAAAACACTGCAGCCTTATTGCCGGCAAATACGGTATTTACTTTTAATGTCATGAACACGTCATGATGAATGTGTGAATTCTTGTGGATGTGTGGTTTAAATACCCTCAAACTTAATCTTTCATCCTTGGTTATGGGTACTTTCATGCTAGTCAGAACAGGTAAATAAGGATTCACTTCCATTTTCAATTTCATATTGTCATGTCTCTGCAAGATTCGTCTTGAACCGTCATGAACGCCGGAGAAGCGTCTCTGAGCTGAGATGATCTCCTATCTGAAATGGCAACCATTGGAGCACAGAATCCATCCACAACTTTAATAATTGCTGTTGATACCGACCACTACCAAAACAAATCATCTGCAGTAGGGGTATCTACTTGTAAGAATACGCTCTTCAGTTTCATTCAAGAAGTTATCTGCTGTATGTAAAGGACTGTTATAAACACTCCTTACATGTAGACTATGTATATCCTACATTTTTGTAGGACATTCCCCGAATAGAACTTTCTCCCGACCCATGTTAATACTGCCCCCACCCTTGGAGCCTTTATTCTGCTTTAAAGATAACTTAATACAAAAGCTCAACATAGGCGAAATAATTGCTAGAGCCCACTTTAGAAATTAAGTATACTCTGCATAGTACATCCCAGCAGAGGAGTTTATGCAATACAATAGCCCACCAGAAGGCGAGGAGGCGGTTTGGCTCAGTTGGTAAAGTGTCTGCCTGTCGAACCAAAGATCCCGGGTTCAAATCACACCCAGGCGGATGACCGAAACCTGCATTGTGTGTTAACGTGCCCCCTCCCCTTGTTCATAGACGCAGGCTATGTTAAGTGGAAAACACTCCGTCCCTCGGATAGGAAGTTAAAACGGAGGCCCATGTAGAGAAGAGTCACTACCTTTGCACGTTAAGAACCCACAGACAGTGGTCCACCTGCACACACCCCAGTATATTATGATAATACTCTGTAAAGAGGTACATGTATGTAGATCTACCCAAAATGGAAGAAGAAGAAGAACCAGAAAATGACATTCTTACGATTCGCCAGCGACTTGCCAGGCATTGGCATCACTGGAGAAATAGCTAAACTAAACTGCTAAAAGAAAGGTAAGATATTCTGTATTACAGCGATACATTCATCACTTCAAATTATCAGCACAGTCATAGACCTACACCTATCCAAGCTAATCATGAGCTAACTCCGGGAAGCTCCAACCCCAACCCCGGCGCGCCGGGGTTGGAGCTTCCCGGAGTTAATCATGAGCATGACATGTGGACAGCTTCAAATTCATGTTCCAACTACCAGACTACTACTGCAACTAGCCCTAGCTAGCGGGCGTCTCTGTCACAGGCCAAAATTCTCGCCGTAATCTTCGGGGTAGACAATATCCAATTTCCGGCTCACATTCTTCCTACTGCTTTTTAAAACGAAGGCATTTGTGGCTCTATCACAAATATAAGAAACACACTAGCACAACTAGAACCCTGATAAAATAGCCAAAAATCACTTACCTAATTTCATTTACATGAATCAGAACGTAAAGCAATGAGAGGAAGGGTACTTCTTACGCTAAATCACAACGAGAAGCCACGTAGTTTGTGTACACACCAAGAACGAGGAAATGTTGATTGAACAGCGCATGCGTATAATTACGTCTGAAGCTAGTAAGCCAATTTTTGTTCAGGACTTCTTCCCCATAGAGATATATACTACTTATTAAGTATATATCTCTATGTTCTTCCCTCATTTCTGTATCTACTAATACCACTAGAGAAGAAAGTGTTCATTAACTAAGTGACAATTGAACATACCTTGAAAATATGCTGTAAATGTAAATTTTGTAATCATTTGTTTTATTTGTTTGCTCCTTTAAGCCTTTATTTGCCCCCAGGGGACTAAAAGGTGTTCCAATAAAGTTCAAACTCGAGTTAAATTCCAGATCCAGGATCTAGGAAAAGACAAAAACATGACGGAGTCCGATTTCGACTAGATCTTATTTCAATATCATATCTTTTGTTTCAATTTCATATCTTTTGTTTCAATGTCATATCTTTTGTTACAATTTCATATCTTTTGTTTCAATATCACTTCATTAACAATCGTGATTAATTAACAAAGGAGGTAATAGTACTACTACATATACTTGTATAGATACTTTTAAAAAGGTATATAAAAGTAGAAAAGAGAAAAGGCCAAGGTCAACCATGCAGGGTTAATAGGTATGTAGGCCTATATATTTTTCATAATAGAATACGTGATACATAATAAATTATACAAACATATTAACGGATACATTGAACATGTCGTATGTTTGGGGTTACAAGGGCGTTAACAAGTGACGTAATGAGCAAGAATGTTTGGGGGGCATTAACAAAAATCCGTATCACCACCACGTCTATGCAGGCACCGCGAAACAAGTGGGGGCGGTGGGCTAAAGTATTTACGATCAGGTAGAGCAAAGCAAGTGGAGCGTAATTGGCGTGGGGTCCAGGGGCAAAGCCCCATGAAGCTCAGGGGTTTAAGGCATGTAATAACGGTCAGATGAGCATTCAGGGGCCCGCCTTAGGGCCCTTGGTGGGGTCCAGGGGGCGGCGGAGCCCCTGGAAGATCAGGTTAAAAATCATGCCATTTCAGCAACATTTGTAAATCACTGGTATCGAATTAGAAATAAATCACGTTAGAATTTTATTTCATTTGGGGTCAACTGCCTCCCCCATCGGTACGGCCCCATCGGTACGCCAGTGTCGTTAACTCCATCAAATCAGTGACACTGGCTCCAAGCAGACGACGTCACATAAATGCGAAATGGATATTTAGAATTTATAAACAATATAATATGTGACTTAGATGAATTTTTTCTGAACTCTACATCCATACAAAAGCTGTTTGACAAGTATGATTGATTAATATTATTAAGCATACAAAGAAACATGAACGAGAGGAACTGGATACGAAGAAGGAGGAGGAGGAAAAGAAGGAGAAAAGAGCTTTGGGTGGGTAAAGAATAAGAGAAAGAAAGAGGGGCAGAAGAAGAAAGAGATAAAGAAAATAGAGAGATAGATAGAAAGAATAAGAAGAAAGGAAAAAATGTAATAGTAGGAGAAAAGGAAGAAGGAGGAGAAGGTAAAACAGAAGGAGAAAAAGAAACTAGAGGAGAACAGGAAATAGAGGAAGAAGACGGCAAGGAAAGAAGGTGAAGACAAAGAGAAGGAAAGTGAAATATGCAAGCATTAAAGGTAAAACAAAGTTTTGGTATGGGGTCTTGAATTTTGGTTTAAACAAACAAGTTGGAAGCAAATGCGATCCTACAATATTCAGTGATCGTTGTCGCTGTTGAAATCGAGTCTTAAGCTATGAAACTGTAAATGACAAACTATTTATGTTGTATAGCTCCCTCTCAAGGTCAAGATATTAATTAAGCAATAAAACAATGTTTCTTGACTAAAATCGACCGAATAGCTATTCCCGTTTGGAAATTATATATCACAACTACATATTCTGAGATTTTCATGGCAGCTACCATTGTACAGCCGTAGGAGCTATTTGAAATTTATCCAAAAATTTTCTCGAAAGCAGAAGTGTTTCAGGTGCTAACTTTTTTTAGTGCTTTTAATAAATCCACATGCCGGCATCGAAATATATCAAAATTGTAAAGAATCACTATCCACCCAATTTTCAAAATTTCCCCAAACTTTGTATTACCTTTAAGACTTCAGAAGGTTGCAGCCCTCCTAGGATGGCTCGTCCTTAGAGCAATATATTGAAAAGGAAGAAGTTATGTACTGCCATCTTTGATACAGTGTTCCTAACTTCCCTTAAACCGTTTGATTTTGAATCTAAGAGAAAGAGGAAATGTTTTTGTCAATCCTGTATTATCTTGTGAAAAAAATCCCCTAGAATCGATATTTATATCACGTTATTATAAAATACAATTATTTGTTTTCCAATATAGTCAGAAGGTCATGGAATTTCTTCTTACAGGTTAAAAGTCCTCAAATGTTTGTCTATTATCAATATCACCCCAAAAGCCCTACTCCGACCCCACCCCACCCCCTTGCCCCAAGGCCCTATTTTGCATTCAAAATCGTCTTTCGATCCTATCTGTAATATTAAATTTAGTTCTCTTTCTTTGTATCAGTTGTCATCATTCACTGTCTCAAAGACATTGTATCATTCACTGTCTTGATTCACATTGCTCGGCCGACTCAGCCAGCCGCTGAACGCTACATGTACTTGAAAAATGTATTCAAATTATGCTAAAAAAAGCTCAAATTATGCCAGAATTTGGCTAAAAACAGCCAAATTATGCCAGATGCCAAAAGGGTCAAAATTATGCCAAAAAGCATAATTTATGCCAGATCTGGCAACGCTGCCGACAAGTGCATGCGCTATTATATTACAGAAAAACCAGTATTATCATTTGTATGTCTTCAGTTCGGGAAAATATGTTCTATTGTTGTCGGCAATTTTTTAATTTTTTTTATGCGGAAATAAAAACGACTTGATTCAGTCTCTGCATATTTTAATTTACTTCATTACATTTGTCCGTGTGGTTGATGAGACTCTCAGAAGAACTTCTCTCTCTCTCTCTCTCTCTCTCTCTCTCTCTCTCTTTCCCTCTCTCTCTCTCTCTCTATTTATGTTTGAATTGCGAGGTGCCTGGATGTGGGACGTCGCTCGGATTGTTGGATGTAACGCCATTGATGTTATGTTGTTATCATGTTTTATAATTTGTATAATTGTGTAACAAACCTGTACCAGTGAACAACGAATTTCCATTTGGACAATAAATCAATTCAATTCTTTTACTCTCTTTCTCTCTCTCGCTCTCTTTCGCTTCTCTTCTCTCCAACTCCTTCTTTTTTCTCTCTTTTCTTCTTCTTCTTCGTTTTCTTCTTCTTTTCTAATTCTATGATTTTCTCTTTTCTTCTGTTCAGATCTCGTCTTTTCTCTCTTTCATCAGTTCTCTCAATTTCTTCCTCATTCAAATTGTGTCAAACTTTTGAAATGTATTGGGCTCTGCTTTATATATTTTTTTATACTCCCATAGAGGACCTAAAGCTATGTGCTCATTCATACCTTCCTGTTTTCTATCATAACACAGTTCAAGCAAAGTTCAAGTTGAGTAATAATGGTTTTTGAATGATTATTCGTCTTGTTGTCTGTTTCATGTAATGTAAAAGCATCTTTATTATTTCAGCTTTCAACTGCGCTGATTTTTGAATTAAATAAACCATAATAAACGAGGGACGAGGGAACAGTGGCGTAATGAGCAAAATGGTTTTTTTTTGGGGGGGGGGGCAGACAAAAATCCGCTTCACCACCGTTACATACAGGCCCCGCGGAACCTTTTTTTCAAAGTGGGGAGGGGAGGGGGGGGGGGTTAAAGTATTTACGATCAGGTAGAGTAGAACAAAGCGAGAAAAACAAATGGAGCGTAAGTTGACGTGAGGGTCCAGTGGCAAAGCCCCGGCCGTCTAGGGGCGGAGCCCCGCGGAAGCTCAGGGGTTTTAATAATAATAATAATAATAGTGTGTTCTTATATAGCGCTCATGTCAGTCAGATTTGACCCTCCTGGCGCTCCCGATTATTACCCTGGCTTTAAGCACGGCTGCCATACGGCGTTCTAGCATTTCATTTCAAGGAATAAATTCCTACCAGGTACCCATTTACTTCACCTGGGTGGAGTGTGGCAAATGTAGATCAATGTCTTGCCAAAGGAAATTAGTACGGCGGTGGGACTCGATTCGTGAACCTTGTGGTCGACAGTCCGGCGACGTATCCACTCAACCACAACACCTCTACCTATATAGGCATTTCATTACGATCAAATGAACATATTTTGATACCTTATTTTTGACACAGGCATATTACAGGTCACTTATTGGAGTGGGGTCCAGGAAGCGGAGCCCCGAGAAGCTCAGGGGTTTTAGGCATTACAATTACGATTAGATGAGCATCCAGGGGCCGCCTGAGGGACCTTGGTGGGGTTCATGGGGGCGGAGCCCCTGAAGCTCAGGGGTTTTAGGCATTTAATTACGGTCAGATGAGCAACTAGAGCCCACCTTAAGGCCCTTGGTGGGGTCCAGGAGGCAGAGCCCCAGGAAGATCAGGGGAAAATCATGCCATTTCAGCAAAATTTGTAAATCACTGGTATCGAATTAGAAATAAACCACGTTTGAATTTAAAACTTACATTCCTTAGCAAAACTAAAGTACAAAAACGAGCAATATAGCTTTTTCACACTTTTCTCGGTATTTACTTGTACATTTTGAAGGATATGATGCGAGAGAGCGTAGCTCCCGAGTGAGAAGATATTTGCATTTTTGCCCCTAAAAAAATTGAGGGGGGACGTGTCCCCCGCCCCCGCCCCCCCCCCCCCCGGGATCACCGCCCCTGGAAGGGACAATTTTTAAGTTAAAACCAAAAGGAAAATGGAAAATTGGGACAAGGAATACAACACCATGACAAATTAATTTTGACACACAAGGGGGCGCTCTTGATAAATCAATTGCAGAGTTAATGTATAAAAATGATTCTTCTCATTACGTAAATAGGTTGCCCATTGTCACTTATTGTTAATGTTTGACGGATAACCATTAAAAAATAACACAATTTCATTGATAGTAACTTTCGTCAGCATCTACTTCTTGGCGATTGCTAATTCAAAATCAAAACACAACGCTAAAATTGTTGATGGAGGTATACTATTTCTATATTATACAAAGATACTATGTACTGCAATGTAGTATAGACCATAACATTTTGCTTCACTACTTTAGTTGCAAGTCACTAACAAAATCGATCGCTTATCCAAATCCAATACGTATTACCGTCTTTCCGCGGATCCGCGGTTAAAAATTTAGACCAGTTATGGTCATGCGATTGCATTGTGAAAGAAACGTTGTGGAATCGATCAGAAAAGGTTAATCATCTAGCATAATTATAAGTATTGGTGTGTACTGCAAGGTTCTGGAATCATCAACAATTTTGATGAAGGGTGTCGATTTGTATCCTTGGTTGGGGGGATGATAGGTGCCAAAATATTTTCGGCAATGCATCAAAGCAACCAAGAGGTAGAAGCGTGTGGCAGGTTGCACCCCCTCCCTCCCTTCCAAGTTATTAACTTCTTCAAGTCACCCTCAATAAAGATAACATTTCAGAGAATATAAGAGTGGTAATAAAATTAATAACATGCTCAATTTTAGTCCTGACTCTTGCTTGCAGTGTAGGCCTACCAGACTGATATCATCTATTTTTGAACGAAATTTAGACATTACCAACAAAAAATCCAAAGATGAGGGATATCAACCTGTGAAAGTATTATGTTACCAGTGGACAAATGCATTAATAAGCAACAAGGAAAGGTTCATGTAGACAGAAAATTCTTTATTTCCTGGTGATAGAAACATACATTTTATGAATATTGATGGCTCCAAACAACAAATATCGTGAAAAACCCATTCCAATATTCTGTGTAAGGAGATCTCAAAAAAACATTAGTAAATGAAAAACATATTGCTTTTGGTTCTGCATTTGACTCTCTTCCTTCTTTAATTAAACCAACTGAATCCTCTCTGCGGGAAACTCAATTCAATGAAACAGAATATCACTGATGCAGGCGCGTACGCAGGGGGGGGGGGTTGGGGTTAAACCCCCCCCCCTTGAGTTTTTTTTATGTGTATGTTTTGTGTATGTTTTGGGGGAACCCCCCCCCTTTTGATTTTTTTTTTTTTTTTAAGTTTTTTAAGTTTTGACATAATAATCTGTCTCCAAAATATAGGCGTGATAGCTCAGTTGGTAGAGCAGTGGTCTCGTATTCCGGTGACCCGGGTTCGAAACCAAGTCGGTGCGCTAATGCCCTTTGGTAAGGCATTAATCCTCATTATCAGGTCCCTAAAGCCGTCGGCCGTCTGGCTGCTTACTTACAAGTATTTATGCTTTCTTAGCAGTCAGGTAAAATAACCACCATCATCATCATGTAACTGGAGTATTATGTTGTATTGCTTGTTTATGTACATACAAAGAGCTTATTTTCAAAAGGCATTAGATCCATGTGTGTAACGAAAGAACTCTTTGTTTACCCGATTTTGTTCAGGTGTCTATGGAAAATTATTATTAAAAGATGCATGTGTTCATAATTTCTCTCGTAATTTAGATTAATAATTTTGTTCAAGGTAAATATAGGAAAATGTATATCATTATCTCCATTTGCTATCAAAAGATTTTGCTCCTTTCGGAAAATAGCTCTTCAAATTTTTACATGTAGAGATATAAATAAACAAAGAAATGGATGAAATCAATAAAACAAAATAGATACTGAGCATGAATCAGGGAACACACTGAAAGTTTCGTCTCCTACATGCTGCCATTTGGACAAAACCGTCTTTCTCTTCAATGATACAATATTGTATTACTTTACTTGCATTATGAAGAAGAAAAAACGCATCATCAACCCCACATAGCTTTAAAAATCACTTCAGATTCAACTGGCCAAAAGTCATGTGATATTCTTGCTCAGATGCTTTCCTTTACCCTTAAGAGTTCTTTATATTGAGGAATTGGTTGATATTTTTTTCTTGGCAATAATGCCCAAAATAAAAGAGTTAAACAAATACATGACTGTAACTCCTAGCGCGATTTTTTAAAGGAAATATCAAGAAACAAAATGAGTGAAAAAATAAAAAATAAAGATACAAAGACGTGAATTTTAAAAAGGGTGAACGGAGACAACATAACAACTATTGAACTATCTAATAAGTCATACTAATGTCCAAAAATCTTTATCCTTGTCTCCGATCTCATCACGAATTCGTCACAGAGTTCATCTATGTTTACACTGTCCAGGATTGTCTGATGTGCATTGCAGATTGCTACAGAGTTGAGGCGCGTCTGTGTTGCGAAGCCATGATTTTCAAATTTTCGAGGGCCCCCCAAAAAATAGTGCTCACTTCCTCTTCTCTTCTATCTCTCCGATATCTATTCTTTATCATTTTCTCTCTCTATTTTTCCTCATTTTATTCTTTGTTTTTTCTTCTTTCATCTCTTATTTAATGTTTGCTGTTACAATTCTATCATTTTTTCTTTGTTTCTTTCCCAAAGTTATTCTTTGTTTTTCTTTCTCTCACTTCTTATGTTATTTTTTGTTTTATTATTCTATCCATTTTCTTCTTTCTATCTTTCCTCATGTTTTTCTTTGTTTTCCTTCCATCATTTTTGTTTTTCTTATGACATTCTTTGTTTATCCATCTTTCATCTTCTCTTCTGTCTCTCCGATATTTATCCTTAATCATTTTCTCTTCCTATCTTTCCTCATGTGATTCTTCGTTGTTTCTTCTTCCATTTCTTATTTTATTGTTTGTTGTTACCATTCTATCATTTTTTCTTTGTTTCTCTCCCCGTGTTATTCTTTGTTTTTCCTTCGATCACCTTTTCTTATGTAATTCTTAGTTTTCATCATTCTATCATTTTCTGCCTACCATTCCTTATGTTATTCTTTGTTTTCATCGTTCCGTCTTTTCTTATGTTATGCTTTGTGTCTTCCTTCTATAACCTTTTCTTATGTTATCATTTGTTTCTTCCTTATATAACCTTTCCTTATGTTATCCTTTGTTTCTTCCTTCTTTAACCTTTATTTTATGTTATTCTTTGTTTCTTCCTTCTTTAACCTTTCATTATGTTATCCTTTGTTTCTTCCTTCAATAGCCTTTCCTTATGTTATCCTTTGTTTCATCCTTCTTTTAACTTTTACTTGATGTTATTATTTGTTTCTTCCTTCTATAACCTTTTCTTATGCTATCCTTTATTTCTTCCTTCTATAACCTTTCCTTATGTTACCCTTTGCTACTTCCTTGTATAACCTTTCATTGTGTTATTCTTTGTTTCCTCCCTCTTTAATCTTATGTTATCATTTTTTTCTTCCTTCTATAACCTTTTCTTATGCTATCCTTTCTTTCTTCCTGCTATAACCTTTACCTTTTTATGTTTTTCCTTGTTTCTTCCTTCTATAACCTTTTCTTATGTTATTCTATTTTACTTCCTTCTATAACCTTTTCTTATTATTTTATCCTTTGTTTCTTCCTTCTGTAACCTTTTCTTATGTTAGCCTTTTCCCCCCTTTTTGTTTTACTTCCTTCTAAAACCTTTCCTTGTGTTTACCGAAGCCAAATATTTGTTGGCCTGCAAAAGGGACATAATACCTTCAACAGGGCAGAGGTGTATATTGATTCTTCTCCAAACCAAGTCAGCTTTATTGCCAGATTCTCTGAGTCCGCAGAAGACCTTCTTTGGAATACTGTTTTGATCTTTCTGAAAGTTAAGGTAAATATAAAAGTGAAGTGAACTCTGACAATAAAACAATTGAAATGATCGATTGATTCTCATTTCTTACGATTGTTTCTTACTTTGCTGTATGTGAATGAAAAAACGACGTGGAATTACACAAGGGTTATGGACTTTTAAATTTATCGCAAGCAAAATACCATTAATTAAAGGTATAGACAAGTTTTGGAGACGCCACCCTCTCAAAAAAGAGAAATGGAAGCCCTTATTACCAATCATGTGAAAGAATATGTTTTGACTAATACGTGATGATACAAATGTTGCCGGGAAACCGCCTACTAATTGATATATTTGGTAAATTATCATATTGATCCAGCCTGGAAAGATATCGCGAATGCACTTCAACATCGAACATTAGGGCATATATTTCTGCTTTTTGCGAATTTAGGTTGAAGGATTTGAAGGGAATATTGAAACAATATTGAATGGATATTTTGCACCCAGAACCCTTGAACCGCAATTTTCCAACTAACGGTCTATATCTTTAAAGGGATAGTTGAGTTTTGTTGTGTAGGGTGCTATACAATATAATTTTCCTGTGATAAAATGAAAAAAATGAATGTCAAAATTGAAAGAACATACAATTTAAATGACAAAATCATCTTCTTTTTAAATCAAAATCGGTTTAGAGACGGCTGAAATATCCATAAATATAACTATTTCTAATATTTGTGGGGCCCCCCAAATATTCGATAATTTTGAACCAACTGTGTAAAACTAGATAGCGCCTTATACGTTTTGTTCCAGCCAATTCCAATGTTGCCTTTTTGTTGGCTTGTTCGTGGTTTTTAATAATACGCATAACCAGCCGACCCGTATATTATTATTAATTAATGAATTGATTAACGGTCACCGTATTTATTTTGTAGGTGGAATTAAATTGGTGTGATTAATTTCATAGCAATTTTAGGTTCTAAAAGGGCATTTAAATGTCATTAATAAGAATAAGAGCAATATGCATGCACTTTGAAGGCATGTACAGTCTTTAAATTATTGTATTACCGCATACTGCTCGTATAGATTAATTCAGTAATCATCATACATTAGCTCAATGTATTTTTTTAATCACGAATTCTTCCTATCCAAAAGGGTCTTTTTTTTTCTTCAACAATTTCGAATGAAGTATACTTGGACTACTCTCACTGACTGATAACAATAGCAAGACGCAAACCAAAAATAGAACAAGAAGTCTATCAAATAGGCTGTTTTTTCTGATATAAAAAAAAAAAACTGTATTATTACTATATTTGCCCCCCCCCCCCTCACCTTTCTCAGAACTAAACATTAATCCCCCTAAATATCACAGTATACATCCATACTGTAATGTCTAACAGTGCATCGAACCAGGCACGTAGCCATAGAGGGGGTGGGGGGGGGTGGGGGGGGGGCACATACATGTAATCGATCGCGGTCAAAAAAGGGGGTCTAAAAAGTTCAACCGATCTTGGAAATTTTTGGGGGGCACGTGCCCCTCGTGGCTACGTGCCTGCATCGAACACGTGCGGAAAGACTTTAGAATATCAAATCAAGAGCGATTTCAATACCCTGTTGTACACGTATGTTTCACAGAAATCACGTTCGGAGCAGGTATTACGACACTTGCAATTTTCGCACTTTTCAGTATGTTAATGAATGGCTATAGAAATGCTTAAGGTGGATTTTCGAAAGTGTTTGCGATCGCTTTTTCCCTTGCTTTTTGTGTTTACCCGATTGGGACGGCTGATAGAGACTACACCAATCGACAAAGCTTCAGAAAACCGAGAATAATAAAATACAAGTACTTTGAAACCAGCGAATAACGCACAGGAAATAAAGAGCCTTCATTGTTCAGTACAAGGCATTTATATGCAAAAGATATTCATGTATATGGTTTTAAATATCATTTGATAACGCTGTTACTCAATCATCCACAAAATCATTAAATGATAGGTCATATTAAATTCCTTTCAAATGGCATATATTTGAAATGAATATATCCACAGCAATATTTTTGATAAAATATGCATAGACGACAGGTTGATTTTCCCGTCCCTTAATATACACACAGACTCGCAGTGAATATAAAGTGTAATTCTGGTTGAATAATCAGTACTTGTTAATTACTTGCTCGTTTGCAGAGATATTCGAGTTCACAAATTAAATAAATGCTGAAAAGTGTACCCTTTATTGCCTGGACTAAAGAGACAACAACCATTGTCATGGCTCTAAACTTTAATACTATTCCATTGCATATAATTCAAGATTTAGTGAGATCTAATTAGCACGACATAGGTGAAGAATACGTTACTAAGCATTAGTAGAATGTATTCGGGTTAGAGTTAAAGTCAGTGATAGGCCTGTGTTCAGGGTTATAATTGTAAATATGGAGGCTGGCTTTTCTGCAGTTTATTATCTTCTATTTTCAGACAAGAATCGGTTGTCATGGCATTCATACGACGAACACCTCTTCTACGCTGTCTATCATTGGTTGTAGTATGTATTCTAACACCGACGCTCATCCAAACCATACACCAAGATGCCATGTTTGCTCCTTCTATGATATGTCATTATGATGCCGAGCAGAAGAAAGCTGATTGCCGTGATCGTGGGTTAGACTCCATCCCTCAGCATCTCCCAAACGATATTAAAGAACTGGATGTCACGCGCAACAATATCACTTTCATCTTGAATTCTTCTTTCAAGAGATACCCTTTGATCCAGGTCTTGTATCTTTTCTCAAACGACATCAGAATGATAGAATCTGCATCTTTTTATCCTCTAAAGGAATTAAATTACTTAATGCTATCATCCAACCCTAATCTTGTTCTCCCAGCTACAGACCTATTCAGGTGGTCTGAGACTGTCTGATTCGAATCTGAAACTGCTTCCAAACGACACTCTGAGATGGAGCCCGTCAGTAGAGTCTATAAACCTTGGCTATAACAATCTTACTTTCGTTAACATGAGCCTTTGTGGCAGAGCAAAGAATGTTCAGTTGGATTATAATAAAATCGAGTATCTCACGGCAGAATCTTTCATCTTCGGATGTCAAAGTGATTATATTGATCTGAGAGGGAATCCTATTAAATCAGTAGACCCGAACGTTATTGCATCGTTGCGTGTCCGATCACTGGTACTTGGAAACCGTGGCTACCCGTTGACACTTCAGATAATGAAGGATACTTTTAGCGGGATCTGTCGCTCTGAAATAGTGGAGCTCGCTATAACTGATACTAATTTCACAGTCTTGCCACGAGATTTCTTCGGAATTTTGCATAATTGCTCTCTTTCCGTGCTTAGATTCATGAAAAACAAGGTACAATCTCTCTCTCCGTACGTGTTCTCAAACTTGACAAGACTCGTGGAACTTGATCTATCAAACAACGAAATCCAATCCCTCTCTCCATACGTTTTCTCAAACTTGACAAGACTCGTGGATTTTGATCTATCGCAAAACAAAATCATTACTGTTGAACCGGTATTCTTTCAAGGCATGCGGGAGCTAAAAGTTCTGAACTTGAACTACAATCAAATAAAATATATAAACCCAAATACTGACGTATGGACACTGGACTTGAATGAGTTGTACTTACGCAGCAATTCTTTGACAGAAATCTTAGAATTCGCATTTATCGGTTTGCGAAATCTAACACTGTTAGATCTGAGTTTTAACAGAGGCCTTATTGTGCTGGAAATCACGTCGTTCTCGGAATTGACGGGAATTCAAACCATCGCCTTGAACTATAGCAGTATTTTTACATTTCAACCGGTAGCCCCGAACCTAACAACTCTTTTCCTGAATAACATGCAAGACTTTAATGGGTTTACGCAAATTGAAATAAACTTCAAAGATTCACAAGGCCTTGTAGATTTGGAAATCAGTAACTCAGGTCTGACGCCATTTTTTTTCTGGGATAAAACCCTGAATATCTCTCTTTTTGACGGATTGTCAAATCTGAATACTTTGGATCTAAGCTACAATTATTTTAACATTCCAGATAATTTCCCAGCTAGGATCTTTGAACAACTCTCTGCTCTTCAGAACCTAAATTTAGAAGCATGTCATATTTCATGCTTTCATCCTTTAGCGTTTACGAGATTGGAATCGCTTCGGGTGCTAAATTTACGTGGAAACGTAATTCAAGAACTTAATGTTGATATATTCAAAATGTTAGATCAAGTGACAATTATTAATCTTAATGACAACCTTTTGGCATACCTCGATGAACAACTATTCTCGAACAATCACAGACTGACTACTCTTTTGCTATCAAATAATAGATTAACCCGTCTCAACCAAACGACATTTGAACCGATAGAATCTTCGCTTCTATCTCTCGATTTGTCATTGAACCCTATCGTTTGTAACTGCGATCTGCGATGGTTCCGCGATTGGATGAGTGGACATATTGACGTCATTGGTTAGGACAGAACCGTCTGTTCATTGGCCTCTTTACAGTCTCTTCGTGGGAAACCTTTGCTTGATTTTGATCCCAATAAACTTTGTGGGCTCAACGTTGTTCTTGTATGCTTAACTCCTCTCGCCGGCATTTTCTTGGTTGTCATCGTCGTAGTCCTTTATCACAACCGATGGCCGTTGAAATACAAACTCTTTCTCTTGAAACTAATGGTAATTGGATATAAAGAGATGCAAGACGCCCGGGACCACAACGACTATGAGTTTGACGTGAATATCATCTTCTACGATGACGACGAAGAATGGGTTCGTCAACAACTCCAACCAGCTCTGGAAGAACGGCTTCCGCAGTTCCAGAGGAATGTCTTCGGTGATCAAGACCTCATCATTGGTATGCACTATCTGGACGCTGTCGACTACGTGGTGACCCATAGTTACAAAACACTCATTCTACTCAGCAGAGCCGCCGTGCACGATCGCTGGTTCATGCTCAAATTCCGCACCGCCATGGACCATGTGAGTGACACCCAGACCGAATTCGTAGTCGTGGTCTTTCTCGAAGACTTCCCTGACGAGGATATACCATTCTTGGCAAGGTTATATTTAAGTGACGGCAGACCCTACGAACGTTGGACCGATGACGTGAGAGGACACGATTTTTTTTGGAATACCCTGGTGAAAAATCTTACCATTAATCTCAGGACCAATGACTTTATCCCCAACGAGTAATAACGGTCTGACTTATTTTCGGGCAGATCCAAGCTAGTTTGTTCCATACCTCACTGTCAACATCTCATATTTTAGTATATCTGATTCATGTATTGAGCCAATAGCCCTACTAGAGCTTAGACCAGACTAAATATAAAGAGGCAAACACATCTGATGTCAATTTATATTCAGAAATCCGTAATATTTGGTCATTGAAGTAATACACCAAATGGCGAAATACCCTAGTTTTGCTCTTGTGCAGTATATCGGTTAATGGAAGAAATGGCAACAACTAACTCTTCATTTTACTCTAGATGAGGTATTCCCAAAGTCCGGACCGCGGGACATGTCAATCTGGACCGCCGGGGAGGCTCTCTTTTTTAACCTTAAAAGGGCCGGGGGCAGAATCAACTCTGCCCCTATCTGTTTGGTACCATATGTATATACGTTCGACCAAATGGGTACCATGGGTACTGCGTAGTGTCAAAAATCACAGCGCTGCCAAAACGAACATTTTTCCATAAATTATGTACTGTACACAATGCAGAATCGTTACTTCTCGAATCTGACTTTTTGTGAATAGCTAATTAGCAATCATTCAAAAGCCATTTGAGACATATTATATGAAATTGTATTAACTCATTCTTTAAGAGATACTCTATTAAGATGCCAAGTTTAATAATTTTTCGTCATTCCATGGCTGAGATTCCAAGGGGGCAACCCCCCCCCCCCCTCCCCTGGCCTTCGCTGAGAGCTCATGTTTTGAGTGAGTTTTGGAAATAACATTGTTTGAATTGAATCGAACAATTGTGTACCAAAATAACCCAGTCATGTTAGGGTTAAACTGTAACGATTCCCCTTAGATCAGATATAGACATAAACGCAAGCCTCATTTCTTCAGTATACAAGTGCCATTACTGTACAGTATATGTTAGGAGTAGATTGTCTGAACATTTTCATTAACGCCTTCGTCTTTCAATCACTCCTTTGTGCCAATGTTTAGGCAGATTATTGCCGGAAAACAGTGCTTTTCCCACTGATGCTTGTGTACCAGAACTTCCAATTTTGACTTTTTTAACTCTTGAAATGAAGGTACGTGTAAAGAAACGAATGTATGACATCACTAACCTATATTTATGGAAATAATTAATGAAGTAATCTAAATTTCCCCATTGTTTCGGACCTTTTAGCTTTCATGGAAATCACATCGTGAAAGTCAAGAAAAAAGTCATCGCAGATGGTCCTAAAATCTTAAACATGGGTTGCGTTTTGAATAGAAGTCCCTAATAATGCCCATTTTCTGCCAAAATGACCCTGAAAATGGGTATGGGTTAAGACGCCTCAGCCACACACCCAAGCCAAACCAAATCTGAGTAACCCCGCCCCCTCCCGTGTCGTAAACTTAGCGACAATTGTATATACCTTGTAAATATGCTGTAAATGTAGATTTTTGAATCATTTGTTTTATTTGTTTGCTCCTTTAAGCCTTTATGCTCCAATGGGACCAAAAGATGCTCCAATAAAGTTCAGGCTCGAGTTCATTTCCAGATCCAAGATCCAGGAAGAGACAGCTAGAAACATGTAGATACATACACTCTCCTGTAAAGATAATTAAAACAAATATATACAAGAAGAAAAGAGAAAAGGCGAAGGTCATGTTTTAGCATTAACAATAGAAGGCTAATACTTCATATTATTCATCATGGAATATACAAGTCATAATGTACACAAATATTAACAGACACTTTTAATATGTCGTCTGTTTGGGGTCACAAGGGCGTTAACTCCATGTCAAAGTATAATGGATCAATGCCATTGTGACTCCAAACAGACGATGTATAAATGCGAAATGTATATATTGAATTTAGTTTTTATATATAAATATTTTCTTAAACAGGTTGTTATCATACTTTTTAAAATGTTTTTACTACCATCTGCGTTAAACAAGAAAACATTCTCATTTATACATTTTACAACTTACCAACAGATTTTTAGGTGAGCCATACAATGTTTACAATGTATTTTTTGTTCTTCTTATTAATACTATTCGTAATGTCAATGTTGCAATGCATACTTTTATCTTTTTATCGTCAATTTGTATGTAATTTTTAATTGTTGGCAAGTTCCCCCTTCTCTCCTCCCCCTTCTTTACCTCTTGCCGCTCTCTCTCTCTTTTTCTTCTTCCTCTTTCTCTTTCTCTTTCTCTCTCTCCCTCTCCTTCACCTCTCGTTCTCCTTCCTCTCTCTCTCTCTCTTTTTCCCTCTTTCTCCATCTTTCTATCTTTCCTTCTCTTTCTCTTTCTTCACTATATCTCTCGGTCTCTTATCCTTTCTTTCTATTTTTCTTACTTTCCTTCCCGCTTTCCTCCTCTCCCTCTCTCCTCTCTCTCTCTCTCTCTCTCTCTCTCTCTCCCTTTCCCTTTTTAACCTCTTTTCTTTATGTGACATAATACGTGTACTTATAATTATGTAAATGATACTGTTTTAAATTGTACTCTCGTTTTTAAAATGCAATGTATATCCATGTGCAATTCAGTATATGTAACTGCGATGCATGTTTCAATAAATACCATACCATACCATACAGAAACAATAAATTTGACTGATGTGTAAGAAACATCATAGGAAAAACAAACAAATTATGTTTTATTGTTGTCGGCAGCATTTATATTTTTGTGTGGGGAAATAAAACTGAATTTGTATTTGAATACTTCATTACAATTTGTTTTTGTGTGGTTGATGAGACTCACACACACAAACACACACACCCTCACGCGCACACACACACAAACTCTCTCTCTCTGTCTCTCTCGACCTCTCTTGACCTCTATTTCTTCTCTTCTTCTTCTTCTTCTTCTTTTTCTTGTATTCTTCTTCTAATTACTCCTTTTCTTTTATTATCATTCTTCTTCTTCGTTTTTTTTTTTTTTAATTCTATTATTTTTCTTTTCTTCTGTTCTGGTCTCGTCTTTTCTCTCTTTTATCAATTCTCTCAATCTCTCCCTCATTCAAATTGTGTCAAACTGTTAAAATGTATTGGGAGCTGTGTTATATATTTCTTGTACTCTCATATAGACCCTAGAACTATCATTTATACCTTCTTGTTTTCTATCATAACTAATTCAAGTTGAGTAATAATTTGAATAATTTGAATAAAAGTTTTTGAATGATTATTCATGTCTTGTTGTCTGTTTCATGTAATTTAAACGCATCTTTATTATTTCAGCTTTCAGTTGCGATGATTTTTGTAATTAAATGAACCATAATAGACTTATACAAGTGAAACTCTGACAACAGCCCCCCCCCCTACAAAAAAAGAGATTAAAAACTGCATTTTTATCCAAGTAACTTTTTCACAAAAATAGCAATGTTTAACAAAGTAGCACACATATCTCGATATTATTATTATACAAAAAAGTAGCTTCTACTGACAAGGGATATTATAGCAAACAGTGTAAATGAACGAAACCTTTCCCTGTGTGATTTCAAGTGTCAATTATCATCCCGTAAGTCCAATTCGTTCTGCACATTCATTGCTAGAATTTTACTTTTTATTTCCTCCTTAACCATATTTCAATGTCTCCAATTTCTATCATTCAGATTTAATTTTGTTAATGATCCGAAACTATTGCAATCGAATAATGGACAGCAGCATCAAGGCTTCATGACAGATTTGCAGGGCGGTTAAAGAAGCTGAGCGAAGGTTTCAAAAGGCTTTTAACCTTAATAATGTTGGTATCATTGCAAAGTTAATGTTACAATCTTTCTAATGGTTCATATTTAGTTTTCAAAAATTGTTACAGATTTGACTTATCTGCTTTTAAAAGTGGTGAAATTACTACCCGATTATTCCGCCCTTGATCGGCCCGCTATTGTGACGTACGATTTGTGACGTAGGAGGTTGGGCACATGAGCGAGAGTGCGATCCTCAAGCTCTCACACAACTCTCGCCTGCATGCATTATACGTATACAAACGCCACTCGAACGCTAAATATCTGATCAAAATGTCCGAGATCGAAGAAGAGGTTTTACTCGAATTAGAATTCGAAGTTGATGAGCACAGCTCCACAACAGTGGTACTGGTAGTGATAGTGGTGATGATGATGATGGGGATGTAGGAGAGATGAAAGAAAGAGAAAAATTCGGAGAAGACGGCGTCGATGCTGGTGCAGGTCAAGTGATAGCATATATATCAGCGCCAGCTGGCTGAGCTGCCAGCTACCGCTCAGCTCCCCAGGCCCCGCTCAACTGGCGATCGATCTGTCATGACTGGGCGAGACATTTTCTAATTTTTCGGGATGTGTGGGGCTTTTGGGCAAATTTCACGGATAATAAAACAAAGATGATTAGATGTGAGATTATATTTGGCGAAAATCAATTACAAATATGCACCATTCATAAATAGAACTGCAGCTGCAGGACATCATACAAATGCAAAAGGACCTCGCGATTCATCATGGTCTCCGTATATAATCAACAGCAATCACTATCACGCCAAGGCATGATGACCGAACAAATACAAAACATCTCAGCAAATTACACAGAACGGAAGGGTATTTGGACAAATCGAATTGCACGATTCACCCCTCGTATTATATTACATAAATTTGCTTAATATTATATGTAATGACATGATTTCTAGAGATTGTTATTCCATTTTCTGGTCAGGAGAAGTCTGGATAAAGTATACGTATAGCTATGCAAAATACCGCACGCGACGTCATAACCAGGGACGTCATAATCGGCCTACTGCGCGAACAAAATGTTCAAGCCAGGAATTGAAGTTCGGAGAAGATTCTTGGAAAAGCTTCTTACCGCGTTTCATTTATATTTACAAGACTTTAGAGCAGAATGTGTGTCTTCATATTGGTCTACGCTATCCGGACATGTATAATTTGCCCATTTTGAGTGATTATGTGAAATTTCTTCGCCAAGCTACTTTAAATGACCCTTATGCCATTTTATTGCACGCCATAATATTGATTATCCTTTTGCTGAGAGTTCTTGTCCAATAATGTCTGCTTTTCCGCATTTCTGTCACTGAAGGGACACATTTTTAAGTTGAAACCAAAAGGAAAAATGGAAAATCAGACAAGGAACACTGAACACCATGACATATTAATTTTGACAAACAAGGGGGCGCTGTTGATCAATCGATTGCACACAAAAATGATCCTTCTCATTACGTAAAGCATAATTGACCTATTATCACTTATTTTTAATGTTTGACGGGTAACCCTTACAAAAAACATAATATTATTAACAGTTACTTTCATCAGCATGTACTTCTTGGAGAGTGCTAATTCACAATCAAAAATACAACACTAAATTGTTGGAGGTAGGGTATATAGGCCAATACCGGAAAAATTCCGTTTCTCACATGCATGGAGGCCCTGCCAACGGTAATTGTAAAAACTATCAAGGAAAACACCAACAACAACACCAACATTAGTGTTCTGCATGGCACCCATGCCACTATATGAAGAGTATTACTATGTCTGTACTCAGGCGCGTACGCAGGATTTTTTCAAGGGGGGGGGTTTTAACATTCATAAATCGGGCCGAAAATTTCGCAACGACTCAGCCGACCGCTGAATAAGGGGGGGGGGGGGGGGGGGGTAAGAGGACACTTTTTTTTTTTTTTTTTGACCTCGAAATTTGAAAATTTGACATTTTGCTCCGTTGGGGGGGGGGGGGGTAAGGTCACCTGTTTTAAGGTCATTCATGGGGATAATTTTTTTTTTTTTTTTTTTTTTTTTTTAATAATAAAAAAAAAAAAAAAAAAAAAAATCAAAGGGGGGGGGGGGGTTTTAGGTTTTTTTTTTTTTTTTTTTTTTTTTGGGGGGGGTTTATACACATAAAAATACCAAAGGGGGGGGGTTAACCCCCCAACCCCCCCCCCCCCCCCCCCCCCCTGCGTACGCGCCTGTCTGTACTACACAAATATACAATGCACTGCATAGAGGTAAAAACCAATACCAATAATTCAATACGTATCACCGCTTTGCCGCGGATCCGCGGTTAAAGGTAAAGACCAGTAATGGTCATGCGATTGCATTGTGAAAGAAACGTTGTGGAATCGATCAGAAAAGGTCGATCATCTAGCATCTAGCATCTGCAAGATTCTGGAATCATCAAAATGATAAGAAATTTGGCTCATTCTTCGTAAAGTTACAAGCACTATACACAGAAAGATGTATATGGGACTACCCTATCTCTCTCACCAGACCATGAGAGAAATAAATTTACCAAATATATGAATTAGTAGGCGGTTTCCCGGCAAATTTTTTATCATCATGTATTAGTCAAAACATATTCTTTCACATGATTGGTAATGAGAGCTTCCATTTCATTTTTTGAAATTGGGGCGTTGCCAATACTGGTCTTTACCTTTAACGTTAACCACTAGTAAACGGTTGTTGCTGTTAGGCTATATCTACAACACTATACAGCCTGCGGATGTTTGCTTTTTAGTCAAAATTCATAGATATCGACTAATTTTCAAGTCAGACACTTCGCAGGCCTGATTAATATGGAAGGGGTCAACGATTGCTTTCATTCTATCGAAAGTGTTGTGATACTTGTGGAATCATTGACTTCAGAACAAAACCGTTTTGAGGTCGCTCTTGTCCTCACGGACAGCAGTTACTCGTTATGTTTGACCTACCGCCCACCGTACTCAAATGTCCGCTGCGCCATTTCACACTCGTTATGAGCATTAGGTGTTTATCTCGAATAGCAAATTAAAACTCAAAGGTTACTAAACCCAACTTTAAAGAAGGAACACATGAAATGTACGAAAGAAATTTTGAGAATAGATTTTCATAAAAAGGATAATATCCCAAATAAACTTTTTGTATCACTCATTGAGAAGGGCTACCTTAACTAGGAATACAAATAAAGTTATGATTGTAATCATCATTAAAAAAAAAGTACCATAAATATTGCTTGAAATAAGCATTTCCTTGAGTTCGAGATGATATTTAACACCTTTTCTTTTCAACTACCCAATAGTCATTGTAAATAAGTGAGCAATATTATTGCTTGTTGGATGAGATAATATACACACATAATGGCTTTTGACTCAGCCCAAACTTACAAGAGGACTTTGAGAATCCTCTTTTGGAAAGCCGGTTGCGCAGTCATCCGTGGCACCACAATTATGAATATGGCATCATTAGACAGTTTATTAGTTACCCTTTACTATGAACAAATAATGATTAAACGTAACATAGGGGACAGGTGTTTTAATCAGAAGCTACCAGAGTTGGGTACTCTTTTTTTTATTCGCACTATAAAGGAATCACGATTTTCAATAATGGAGAAATTATTCTACATCTCCTCGGTTTTTCCGAAAAGTTTACTTTTTCTTCAGACTACACTAGGCAATTATATGATTAAGAATTTTGTAAAGTATACATTTCCCTTTCTAGCGGAAATAAGATGTTTTGATTTCAGGAAATGTGCTACAACTGTACCTGGATCAAAATATTCTTGTTGTAATTGATTTAAAGGTACTATGTCCCATTTGCAGGCCAAAAAAATGAAAAACTTAAATTCCAACTGCATTTGAAAGATAATACTAATTTAGAACTTCCCTAAAAAAGGTGGGGCTTGAAAATGTCTTCAAGTGAGAAAATAACGACTATTAGTTGTCAAATCGACTTTAGGGCTATAGAGCCCAAAAGTAATAGTCTTGATTTTCAGACAATTGTACCGAATGGTCATACGTTTTATGCTGCGCAAAGATTCAATCAGTTTAATCTTGGCCATCACAAGAAGTGGGTTATTGATGTAGACAAATGCTCATGTACCCTTGACAACTCTGTTCATGTATGTTATTACCAAAGAAGACAAAAAGCCAGTCAGTCACTCAATAGTGTCTGACAGTGAAGTCTAGCAAGTAAACGGGTTTCCTTGCATAATTTGAATATGAGGACACTGCTAACGTTTAAATTTCACAGACAGGACATACATGACATATTCATAATTCCTGCAAAGTTCTACAGAATTTGAAGTTGGCTGCAAAAGGGACATAGTACCTTTAACAGGGCATAACAGTATTTCGTGAAGCTCTTCCCGCATTGGTGTAGATTGATTCCTCCATGTTTTCCTTTTTTTTCCTTCCTTCTGTTATCTTTTCTTATGTTATTCTATTTCACTTCCTTCTATAATCTTTTCTTATTATGTTTTCCTTTTTTTTACTTCCTTCTAAAACCTTTCCTTGTGTTTACCGAAGCCAAAGATTTGTTGGCCTGCAAAAGGGACATAGTACCTTTAACTGGGTAGAGGTGTATATTGATTCTTCCCAAACCAAGTCAGCTTTATTGCCAGATTCTCTGAGTCCGCAGAAGACCATGTTGGGAATATTTTATGGATCTTTCTTAAAGTTGAGGTAAATATAAAAGTGAAGTGAACTTCTTACGATAGTTTCTTGCTTTGCTGCATGTGAATGAAAAAATGACTTGGAATAACATAAGGGTTATGGACTTTTAAATGTATCGCAAAATATCTCTACTTAAAATTATTGTATTACCGCACACTGCTTGAGTAGATGTATACAGTAATTCTACATAAGCTCAATATCTTTTAAGAATCTTTTAAGAATTGAGGGATCAAGATCATCTTTTCGTAAAAAACTTACCACTCTTGGGTGAAAACCACGAATTATAACCTTGTAATTTTATAGATGTATATAGCAACCAGTCTCGTTTTTTTTTTATTGTAATATTATACACAAATCTTATTTATAGGATTTGGAAACACATTGTGTATTTTTCAATAAACTTTAGTTTAGGTTTTAGTTTAGGCTTTAGATAACGAGAGTCATACTCGACTAGCACATGTGCTATTTTTGACTCTATTTTACCATCGATCAGAAACTCATTGAATATAGTCATTTATTGTTTTACTCTTGACACTAAAATTACTTATAACTTCTACATGTATATCGCTGTAAAACATGTATTTTCATAATTCATGTCATGTATTTATGTTATATTGACATTGCCATTGTACATTTATTCAATGGTGGTGAATAAATTCAAAAATTCAAATTCAAAATTGTGATTTTTTTTTTTTTGCTAGCCAATAGGCTCATCTTTTTTTTTCTTCAACATTTTCGAGTGAAGTACTTGGACTACTACTGATAACATCATTGTTTTATTTATATACCTATAAATCTGAATGGTGTAGACGCAAAAAAAAAAAATAAAAAAAAATAGTTTTTCAAATGAGCTGTTATTTCAAATAAAAACAAAACAAAACTCTCTCATTACTACATTGCATATAATTCAAGCTTTAGAGAGAATAATTATCATAACATACGTGAAGAATACGTTACTAAGCATCAGTAGAATGTATTCGGGTTAGGGTTAGAGTTAAAGTCAGTGATAGGCCTGTAATCAGGGTAATAATTGTTATAGTGGAGGTTGGTAATCTGCAGTTTATTATCTTCTATTTTTATTTTCAGACAGGAATATGGCATTCATACGTCAAGCACCTTTTCTACGCTGTCTGCCGTTGGTTTTATTGTGTATTCTAACACCGACGCTCATCCAAACCATACACCAAGATGCCATGCTCACTTCTTCTATGAAATGTCATTTTGATGCCGAGCAGAAGAAAGCTGATTGCTCTGATCGTGGGTTGGACTACATCCCTCAGAATCTTCCAGACGATATTGAAGAACTAGACCTCAAGTTCAACAAAATCACTTTCATCTTGAGTTCTTCTTTCAAGAGATACCCTTTGATCCAGGTCTTGGATTTTTCCTCAAACGACATCAGAATGATAGAATCTGCATCTTTTTACCCTCTAAAGGAATTGAATCGCTTAGACCTACCCTTCAACCATAATCTTGTTTTCCCAGCTACAGACCTAT
>JAVYIG010002609.1:0-185052 GCA_035222895.1 Strongylocentrotus droebachiensis | reverse complement strand
ACTTGAAGACATTTTCAAGCCCCACCTTTTTTAGGGAAGTTCTAAATTAGTATTATCTTTCAAATGCAGTTGGAATTTAAGTTTTTCATTTTTTTGGCCTGCAAATGGGACATAGTACCTTTAAATCAATTACAACAAGAATATTTTGATCCAGGTACAGTTGTAGCACATTTCCTGAAATCAAAACATCTTATTTCCGCTAGAAAGGGAAATGTATACTTTACAAAATTCTTAATCATATAATTGCCTAGTGTAGTCTGAAGATAAAAGTAAACTTTTCGGAAAAACCGAGGAGATGTAGAATAATTTCTCCATTATTGAAAATCGTGATTCCTTTATAGTGCGAATAAAAAAAAGAGTACCCAACTCTGGTAGCTTCTGATTAAAACACCTGTCCCCTATGTTACGTTTAATCATTATTTGTTCATAGTAAAGGGTAACTAATAAACTGTCTAATGATGCCATATTCATAATTGTGGTGCCACGGATGACTGCGCAACCGGCTTTCCCAAAAGAGGATTCTCAAAGTCCTCTTGTAAGTTTGGGCTGAGTCAAAAGCCATTATGTGTGTATATTATCTCATCCAACAAGCAATAATATTGCTCACTTATTTACAATGACTATTGGGTAGTTGAAAAGAAAAGGTGTTAAATATCATCTCGAACTCAAGGAAATGCTTATTTCAAGCAATATTTATGGTACTTTTTTTTTAATGATGATTACAATCATAACTTTATTTGTATTCCTAGTTAAGGTAGCCCTTCTCAATGAGTGATACAAAAAGTTTATTTGGGATATTATCCTTTTTATGAAAATCTATTCTCAAAATTTCTTTCGTACATTTCATGTGTTCCTTCTTTAAAGTTGGGTTTAGTAACCTTTGAGTTTTAATTTGCTATTCGAGATAAACACCTAATGCTCATAACGAGTGTGAAATGGCGCAGCGGACATTTGAGTACGGTGGGCGGTAGGTCAAACATAACGAGTAACTGCTGTCCGTGAGGACAAGAGCGACCTCAAAACGGTTTTGTTCTGAAGTCAATGATTCCACAAGTATCACAACACTTTCGATAGAATGAAAGCAATCGTTGACCCCTTCCATATTAATCAGGCCTGCGAAGTGTCTGACTTGAAAATTAGTCGATATCTATGAATTTTGACTAAAAAGCAAACATCCGCAGGCTGTATAGTGTTGTAGATATAGCCTAACAGCAACAACCGTTTACTAGTGGTTAACGTTAAAGGTAAAGACCAGTATTGGCAACGCCCCAATTTCAAAAAATGAAATGGAAGCTCTCATTACCAATCATGTGAAAGAATATGTTTTGACTAATACATGATGATAAAAAATTTGCCGGGAAACCGCCTACTAATTCAATATATTTGGTAAATTTATTTCTCTCATGGTCTGGTGAGAGAGATAGGGTAGTCCCATATAACATCTTTCTGTGTATAGTGCTTGTAACTTTACGAAGGATGAGCCAAATTTCTTATCATTTTGATGATTCCAGAATCTTGCAGATGCTAGATGCTAGATGATCGACCTTTTCTGATCGATTCCACAACGTTTCTTTCACAATGCAATCGCATGACCATTACTGGTCTTTACCTTTAACCGCGGATCCGCGGCAAAGCGGTGATACGTATTGAATTATTGGTATTGGTTTTTACCTCTATGCAGTGCATTGTATATTTGTGTAGTACAGACAGGCGCGTACGCAGGGGGGGGGGGGGGGGGGTTGGTGGGGTTAAACCCCCCCCCCCCTTTGGTATTTTTATGTGTATAAACCCCCCCCAAAAAAAAAAAAAAAAAAAAAAAAAAACCTAAAACCCCCCCCCCCCCCCCCCCTTTGATTTTTTTTTTTTTTTTTTTTTTTTATTATTAAAAAAAAAAAAAAAAAAAAAAAAAAAAATTATCCCCATGAATGACCTTAAAACAGGTGACCTTACCCCCCCCCCCCACCCAACGGAGCAAAATGTCAAATTTTCAAATTTCGAGGTCAAAAAAAAAAAAAAAAGTGTCCTCTTACCCCCCCCCCCCCCCCCCCCCCCCCCCCCCCCCTTATTCAGCGGTCGGCTGAGTCGTTGCGAAATTTTCGGCCCGATTTATGAATGTTAAAACCCCCCCCCCTTGAAAAAATCCTGCGTACGCGCCTGAGTACAGACATAGTAATACTCTTCATATAGTGGCATGGGTGCCATGCAGAACACTAATGTTGGTGTTGTTGTTGGTGTTTTCCTTGATAGTTTTTACAATTACCGTTGGCAGGGCCTCCATGCATGTGAGAAACGGAATTTTTCCGGTATTGGCCTATATACCCTACCTCCAACAATTTTAGTGTTGTATTTTTGATTGTGAATTAGCACTCTCCAAGAAGTACATGCTGATGAAAGTAACTGTTAATAATATTATGTTTTTTGTAAGGGTTACCCGTCAAACATTAAAAATAAGTGATAATAGGTCAATTATGCTTTACGTAATGAGAAGGATCATTTTTGTGTGCAATCGATTGATCAACAGCGCCCCCTTGTTTGTCAAAATTAATATGTCATGGTGTTCAGTGTTCCTTGTCTGATTTTCCATTTTTCCTTTTGGTTTCAACTTAAAAATGTGTCCCTTCAGTGACAGAAATGCGGAAAAGCAGACATTATTGGACAAGAACTCTCAGCAAAAGGATAATCAATATTATGGCGTGCAATAAAATGGCATAAGGGTCATTTAAAGTAGCTTGGCGAAGAAATTTCACATAATCACTCAAAATGGGCAAATTATACATGTCCGGATAGCGTAGACCAATATGAAGACACACATTCTGCTCTAAAGTCTTGTAAATATAAATGAAACGCGGTAAGAAGCTTTTCCAAGAATCTTCTCCGAACTTCAATTCCTGGCTTGAACATTTTGTTCGCGCAGTAGGCCGATTATGACGTCCCTGGTTATGACGTCGCGTGCGGTATTTTGCATAGCTATACGTATACTTTATCCAGACTTCTCCTGACCAGAAAATGGAATAACAATCTCTAGAAATCATGTCATTACATATAATATTAAGCAAATTTATGTAATATAATACGAGGGGTGAATCGTGCAATTCGATTTGTCCAAATACCCTTCCGTTCTGTGTAATTTGCTGAGATGTTTTGTATTTGTTCGGTCATCATGCCTTGGCGTGATAGTGATTGCTGTTGATTATATACGGAGACCATGATGAATCGCGAGGTCCTTTTGCATTTGTATGATGTCCTGCAGCTGCAGTTCTATTTATGAATGGTGCATATTTGTAATTGATTTTCGCCAAATATAATCTCACATCTAATCATCTTTGTTTTATTATCCGTGAAATTTGCCCAAAAGCCCCACACATCCCGAAAAATTAGAAAATGTCTCGCCCAGTCATGACAGATCGATCGCCAGTTGAGCGGGGCCTGGGGAGCTGAGCGGTAGCTGGCAGCTCAGCCAGCTGGCGCTGATATATATGCTATCACTTGACCTGCACCAGCATCGACGCCGTCTTCTCCGAATTTTTCTCTTTCTTTCATCTCTCCTACATCCCCATCATCATCATCACCACTATCACTACCAGTACCACTGTTGTGGAGCTGTGCTCATCAACTTCGAATTCTAATTCGAGTAAAACCTCTTCTTCGATCTCGGACATTTTGATCAGATATTTAGCGTTCGAGTGGCGTTTGTATACGTATAATGCATGCAGGCGAGAGTTGTGTGAGAGCTTGAGGATCGCACTCTCGCTCATGTGCCCAACCTCCTACGTCACAAATCGTACGTCACAATAGCGGGCCGATCAAGGGCGGAATAATCGGGTAGTAATTTCACCACTTTTAAAAGCAGATAAGTCAAATCTGTAACAATTTTTGAAAACTAAATATGAACCATTAGAAAGATTGTAACATTAACTTTGCAATGATACCAACATTATTAAGGTTAAAAGCCTTTTGAAACCTTCGCTCAGCTTCTTTAACCGCCCTGCAAATCTGTCATGAAGCCTTGATGCTGCTGTCCATTATTCGATTGCAATAGTTTCGGATCATTAACAAAATTAAATCTGAATGATAGAAATTGGAGACATTGAAATATGGTTAAGGAGGAAATAAAAAGTAAAATTCTAGCAATGAATGTGCAGAACGAATTGGACTTACGGGATGATAATTGACACTTGAAATCACACAGGGAAAGGTTTCGTTCATTTACACTGTTTGCTATAATATCCCTTGTCAGTAGAAGCTACTTTTTTGTATAATAATAATATCGAGATATGTGTGCTACTTTGTTAAACATTGCTATTTTTGTGAAAAAGTTACTTGGATAAAAATGCAGTTTTTAATCTCTTTTTTTGTAGGGGGGGGGGGCTGTTGTCAGAGTTTCACTTGTATAAGTCTATTATGGTTCATTTAATTACAAAAATCATCGCAACTGAAAGCTGAAATAATAAAGATGCGTTTAAATTACATGAAACAGACAACAAGACATGAATAATCATTCAAAAACTTTTATTCAAATTATTCAAATTATTACTCAACTTGAATTAGTTATGATAGAAAACAAGAAGGTATAAATGATAGTTCTAGGGTCTATATGAGAGTACAAGAAATATATAACACAGCTCCCAATACATTTTAACAGTTTGACACAATTTGAATGAGGGAGAGATTGAGAGAATTAAAGACGAGACCAGAACAGAAGAAAAGAAAAATAATAGAATTAAAAAAAAAAAAAACGAAGAAGAAGAATGATAATAAAAGAAAAGGAGTAATTAGAAGAAGAATACAAGAAAAAGAAGAAGAAGAAGAAGAAGAGAAGAAATAGAGGTCAAGAGAGGTCGAGAGAGACAGAGAGAGAGAGTTTGTGTGTGTGTGCGCGTGAGGGTGTGTGTGTTTGTGTGTGTGAGTCTCATCAACCACACAAAAACAAATTGTAATGAAGTATTCAAATACAAATTCAGTTTTATTTCCCCACACAAAAATATAAATGCTGCCGACAACAATAAAACATAATTTGTTTGTTTTTCCTATGATGTTTCTTACACATCAGTCAAATTTATTGTTTCTGTATGGTATGGTATGGTATTTATTGAAACATGCATCGCAGTTACATATACTGAATTGCACATGGATATACATTGCATTTTAAAAACGAGAGTACAATTTAAAACAGTATCATTTACATAATTATAAGTACACGTATTATGTCACATAAAGAAAAGAGGTTAAAAAGGGAAAGGGAGAGAGAGAGAGAGAGAGAGAGAGAGGAGAGAGGGAGAGGAGGAAAGCGGGAAGGAAAGTAAGAAAAATAGAAAGAAAGGATAAGAGACCGAGAGATATAGTGAAGAAAGAGAAAGAGAAGGAAAGATAGAAAGATGGAGAAAGAGGGAAAAAGAGAGAGAGAGAGAGGAAGGAGAACGAGAGGTGAAGGAGAGGGAGAGAGAGAAAGAGAAAGAGAAAGAGGAAGAAGAAAGAGAGAGAGAGAGCGGCAAGAGGTAAAGAAGGGGGAGGAGAGAAGGGGGAACTTGCCAACAATTAAAAATTACATACAAATTGACGATAAAAAGATAAAAGTATGCATTGCAACATTGACATTACGAATAGTATTAATAAGAAGAACAAAAAATACATTGTAAACATTGTATGGCTCACCTAAAAATCTGTTGGTAAGTTGTAAAATGTATAAATGAGAATGTTTTCTTGTTTAACGCAGATGGTAGTAAAAACATTTTAAAAAGTATGATAACAACCTGTTTAAGAAAATATTTATATATAAAAACTAAATTCAATATATACATTTCGCATTTATACATCGTCTGTTTGGAGTCACAATGGCATTGATCCATTATACTTTGACATGGAGTTAACGCCCTTGTGACCCCAAACAGACGACATATTAAAAGTGTCTGTTAATATTTGTGTACATTATGACTTGTATATTCCATGATGAATAATATGAAGTATTAGCCTTCTATTGTTAATGCTAAAACATGACCTTCGCCTTTTCTCTTTTCTTCTTGTATATATTTGTTTTAATTATCTTTACAGGAGAGTGTATGTATCTACATGTTTCTAGCTGTCTCTTCCTGGATCTTGGATCTGGAAATGAACTCGAGCCTGAACTTTATTGGAGCATCTTTTGGTCCCATTGGAGCATAAAGGCTTAAAGGAGCAAACAAATAAAACAAATGATTCAAAAATCTACATTTACAGCATATTTACAAGGTATATACAATTGTCGCTAAGTTTACGACACGGGAGGGGGCGGGGTTACTCAGATTTGGTTTGGCTTGGGTGTGTGGCTGAGGCGTCTTAACCCATACCCATTTTCAGGGTCATTTTGGCAGAAAATGGGCATTATTAGGGACTTCTATTCAAAACGCAACCCATGTTTAAGATTTTAGGACCATCTGCGATGACTTTTTTCTTGACTTTCACGATGTGATTTCCATGAAAGCTAAAAGGTCCGAAACAATGGGGAAATTTAGATTACTTCATTAATTATTTCCATAAATATAGGTTAGTGATGTCATACATTCGTTTCTTTACACGTACCTTCATTTCAAGAGTTAAAAAAGTCAAAATTGGAAGTTCTGGTACACAAGCATCAGTGGGAAAAGCACTGTTTTCCGGCAATAATCTGCCTAAACATTGGCACAAAGGAGTGATTGAAAGACGAAGGCGTTAATGAAAATGTTCAGACAATCTACTCCTAACATATACTGTACAGTAATGGCACTTGTATACTGAAGAAATGAGGCTTGCGTTTATGTCTATATCTGATCTAAGGGGAATCGTTACAGTTTAACCCTAACATGACTGGGTTATTTTGGTACACAATTGTTCGATTCAATTCAAACAATGTTATTTCCAAAACTCACTCAAAACATGAGCTCTCAGCGAAGGCCAGGGGAGGGGGGGGGGGGTTGCCCCCTTGGAATCTCAGCCATGGAATGACGAAAAATTATTAAACTTGGCATCTTAATAGAGTATCTCTTAAAGAATGAGTTAATACAATTTCATATAATATGTCTCAAATGGCTTTTGAATGATTGCTAATTAGCTATTCACAAAAAGTCAGATTCGAGAAGTAACGATTCTGCATTGTGTACAGTACATAATTTATGGAAAAATGTTCGTTTTGGCAGCGCTGTGATTTTTGACACTACGCAGTACCCATGGTACCCATTTGGTCGAACGTATATACATATGGTACCAAACAGATAGGGGCAGAGTTGATTCTGCCCCCGGCCCTTTTAAGGTTAAAAAAGAGAGCCTCCCCGGCGGTCCAGATTGACATGTCCCGCGGTCCGGACTTTGGGAATACCTCATCTAGAGTAAAATGAAGAGTTAGTTGTTGCCATTTCTTCCATTAACCGATATACTGCACAAGAGCAAAACTAGGGTATTTCGCCATTTGGTGTATTACTTCAATGACCAAATATTACGGATTTCTGAATATAAATTGACATCAGATGTGTTTGCCTCTTTATATTTAGTCTGGTCTAAGCTCTAGTAGGGCTATTGGCTCAATACATGAATCAGATATACTAAAATATGAGATGTTGACAGTGAGGTATGGAACAAACTAGCTTGGATCTGCCCGAAAATAAGTCAGACCGTTATTACTCGTTGGGGATAAAGTCATTGGTCCTGAGATTAATGGTAAGATTTTTCACCAGGGTATTCCAAAAAAAATCGTGTCCTCTCACGTCATCGGTCCAACGTTCGTAGGGTCTGCCGTCACTTAAATATAACCTTGCCAAGAATGGTATATCCTCGTCAGGGAAGTCTTCGAGAAAGACCACGACTACGAATTCGGTCTGGGTGTCACTCACATGGTCCATGGCGGTGCGGAATTTGAGCATGAACCAGCGATCGTGCACGGCGGCTCTGCTGAGTAGAATGAGTGTTTTGTAACTATGGGTCACCACGTAGTCGACAGCGTCCAGATAGTGCATACCAATGATGAGGTCTTGATCACCGAAGACATTCCTCTGGAACTGCGGAAGCCGTTCTTCCAGAGCTGGTTGGAGTTGTTGACGAACCCATTCTTCGTCGTCATCGTAGAAGATGATATTCACGTCAAACTCATAGTCGTTGTGGTCCCGGGCGTCTTGCATCTCTTTATATCCAATTACCATTAGTTTCAAGAGAAAGAGTTTGTATTTCAACGGCCATCGGTTGTGATAAAGGACTACGACGATGACAACCAAGAAAATGCCGGCGAGAGGAGTTAAGCATACAAGAACAACGTTGAGCCCACAAAGTTTATTGGGATCAAAATCAAGCAAAGGTTTCCCACGAAGAGACTGTAAAGAGGCCAATGAACAGACGGTTCTGTCCTAACCAATGACGTCAATATGTCCACTCATCCAATCGCGGAACCATCGCAGATCGCAGTTACAAACGATAGGGTTCAATGACAAATCGAGAGATAGAAGCGAAGATTCTATCGGTTCAAATGTCGTTTGGTTGAGACGGGTTAATCTATTATTTGATAGCAAAAGAGTAGTCAGTCTGTGATTGTTCGAGAATAGTTGTTCATCGAGGTATGCCAAAAGGTTGTCATTAAGATTAATAATTGTCACTTGATCTAACATTTTGAATATATCAACATTAAGTTCTTGAATTACGTTTCCACGTAAATTTAGCACCCGAAGCGATTCCAATCTCGTAAACGCTAAAGGATGAAAGCATGAAATATGACATGCTTCTAAATTTAGGTTCTGAAGAGCAGAGAGTTGTTCAAAGATCCTAGCTGGGAAATTATCTGGAATGTTAAAATAATTGTAGCTTAGATCCAAAGTATTCAGATTTGACAATCCGTCAAAAAGAGAGATATTCAGGGTTTTATCCCAGAAAAAAAATGGCGTCAGACCTGAGTTACTGATTTCCAAATCTACAAGGCCTTGTGAATCTTTGAAGTTTATTTCAATTTGCGTAAACCCATTAAAGTCTTGCATGTTATTCAGGAAAAGAGTTGTTAGGTTCGGGGCTACCGGTTGAAATGTAAAAATACTGCTATAGTTCAAGGCGATGGTTTGAATTCCCGTCAATTCCGAGAACGACGTGATTTCCAGCACAATAAGGCCTCTGTTAAAACTCAGATCTAACAGTGTTAGATTTCGCAAACCGATAAATGCGAATTCTAAGATTTCTGTCAAAGAATTGCTGCGTAAGTACAACTCATTCAAGTCCAGTGTCCATACGTCAGTATTTGGGTTTATATATTTTATTTGATTGTAGTTCAAGTTCAGAACTTTTAGCTCCCGCATGCCTTGAAAGAATACCGGTTCAACAGTAATGATTTTGTTTTGCGATAGATCAAAATCCACGAGTCTTGTCAAGTTTGAGAAAACGTATGGAGAGAGGGATTGGATTTCGTTGTTTGATAGATCAAGTTCCACGAGTCTTGTCAAGTTTGAGAACACGTACGGAGAGAGAGATTGTACCTTGTTTTTCATGAATCTAAGCACGGAAAGAGAGCAATTATGCAAAATTCCGAAGAAATCTCGTGGCAAGACTGTGAAATTAGTATCAGTTATAGCGAGCTCCACTATTTCAGAGCGACAGATCCCGCTAAAAGTATCCTTCATTATCTGAAGTGTCAACGGGTAGCCACGGTTTCCAAGTACCAGTGATCGGACACGCAACGATGCAATAACGTTCGGGTCTACTGATTTAATAGGATTCCCTCTCAGATCAATATAATCACTTTGACATCCGAAGATGAAAGATTCTGCCGTGAGATACTCGATTTTATTATAATCCAACTGAACATTCTTTGCTCTGCCACAAAGGCTCATGTTAACGAAAGTAAGATTGTTATAGCCAAGGTTTATAGACTCTACTGACGGGCTCCATCTCAGAGTGTCGTTTGGAAGCAGTTTCAGATTCGAATCAGACAGTCTCAGACCACCTGAATAGGTCTGTAGCTGGGAGAACAAGATTAGGGTTGGATGATAGCATTAAGTAATTTAATTCCTTTAGAGGATAAAAAGATGCAGATTCTATCATTCTGATGTCGTTTGAGAAAAGATACAAGACCTGGATCAAAGGGTATCTCTTGAAAGAAGAATTCAAGATGAAAGTGATATTGTTGCGCGTGACATCCAGTTCTTTAATATCGTTTGGGAGATGCTGAGGGATGGAGTCTAACCCACGATCACGGCAATCAGCTTTCTTCTGCTCGGCATCATAATGACATATCATAGAAGGAGCAAACATGGCATCTTGGTGTATGGTTTGGATGAGCGTCGGTGTTAGAATACATACTACAACCAATGATAGACAGCGTAGAAGAGGTGTTCGTCGTATGAATGCCATGACAACCGATTCTTGTCTGAAAATAGAAGATAATAAACTGCAGAAAAGCCAGCCTCCATATTTACAATTATAACCCTGAACACAGGCCTATCACTGACTTTAACTCTAACCCGAATACATTCTACTAATGCTTAGTAACGTATTCTTCACCTATGTCGTGCTAATTAGATCTCACTAAATCTTGAATTATATGCAATGGAATAGTATTAAAGTTTAGAGCCATGACAATGGTTGTTGTCTCTTTAGTCCAGGCAATAAAGGGTACACTTTTCAGCATTTATTTAATTTGTGAACTCGAATATCTCTGCAAACGAGCAAGTAATTAACAAGTACTGATTATTCAACCAGAATTACACTTTATATTCACTGCGAGTCTGTGTGTATATTAAGGGACGGGAAAATCAACCTGTCGTCTATGCATATTTTATCAAAAATATTGCTGTGGATATATTCATTTCAAATATATGCCATTTGAAAGGAATTTAATATGACCTATCATTTAATGCTTTTGTGGATGATTGAGTATCAGCGTTATCAAATGATATTTAAAACCATATACATGAATATCTTTTGCATATAAATGCCTTGTACTGAACAATGAAGGCTCTTTATTTCCTGTGCGTTATTCGCTGGTTTCAAAGTACTTGTATTTTATTATTCTCGGTTTTCTGAAGCTTTGTCGATTGGTGTAGTCTCTATCAGCCGTCCCAATCGGGTAAACACAAAAAGCAAGGGAAAAAGCGATCGCAAACACTTTCGAAAATCCACCTTAAGCATTTCTATAGCCATTCATTAACATACTGAAAAGTGCGAAAATTGCAAGTGTCGTAATACCTGCTCCGAACGTGATTTCTGTGAAACATACGTGTACAACAGGGTATTGAAATCGCTCTTGATTTGATATTCTAAAGTCTTTCCGCACGTGTTCGATGCAGGCACGTAGCCACGAGGGGCACGTGCCCCCCAAAAATTTCCAAGATCGGTTGAACTTTTTAGACCCCCTTTTTTGACCGCGATCGATTACATGTATGTGCCCCCCCCACCCCCCCCCCCCACCCCCTCTATGGCTACGTGCCTGGTTCGATGCACTGTTAGACATTACAGTATGGATGTATACTGTGATATTTAGGGGGATTAATGTTTAGTTCTGAGAAAGGTGAGGGGGGGGGGGGCAAATATAGTAATAATACAGTTTTTTTTTTTATATCAGAAAAAACAGCCTATTTGATAGACTTCTTGTTCTATTTTTGGTTTGCGTCTTGCTATTGTTATCAGTCAGTGAGAGTAGTCCAAGTATACTTCATTCGAAATTGTTGAAGAAAAAAAAAGACCCTTTTGGATAGGAAGAATTCGTGATTAAAAAAATACATTGAGCTAATGTATGATGATTACTGAATTAATCTATACGAGCAGTATGCGGTAATACAATAATTTAAAGACTGTACATGCCTTCAAAGTGCATGCATATTGCTCTTATTCTTATTAATGACATTTAAATGCCCTTTTAGAACCTAAAATTGCTATGAAATTAATCACACCAATTTAATTCCACCTACAAAATAAATACGGTGACCGTTAATCAATTCATTAATTAATAATAATATACGGGTCGGCTGGTTATGCGTATTATTAAAAACCACGAACAAGCCAACAAAAAGGCAACATTGGAATTGGCTGGAACAAAACGTATAAGGCGCTATCTAGTTTTACACAGTTGGTTCAAAATTATCGAATATTTGGGGGGCCCCACAAATATTAGAAATAGTTATATTTATGGATATTTCAGCCGTCTCTAAACCGATTTTGATTTAAAAAGAAGATGATTTTGTCATTTAAATTGTATGTTCTTTCAATTTTGACATTCATTTTTTTCATTTTATCACAGGAAAATTATATTGTATAGCACCCTACACAACAAAACTCAACTATCCCTTTAAAGATATAGACCGTTAGTGGGAAAATTGCGGTTCAAGGGTTCTGGGTGCAAAATATCCATTCAATATTGTTTCAATATTCCCTTCAAATCCTTCAACCTAAATTCGCAAAAAGCAGAAATATATGCCCTAATGTTCGATGTTGAAGTGCATTCGCGATATCTTTCCAGGCTGGATCAATATGATAATTTACCAAATATATCAATTAGTAGGCGGTTTCCCGGCAACATTTGTATCATCACGTATTAGTCAAAACATATTCTTTCACATGATTGGTAATAAGGGCTTCCATTTCTCTTTTTTGAGAGGGTGGCGTCTCCAAAACTTGTCTATACCTTTAATTAATGGTATTTTGCTTGCGATAAATTTAAAAGTCCATAACCCTTGTGTAATTCCACGTCGTTTTTTCATTCACATACAGCAAAGTAAGAAACAATCGTAAGAAATGAGAATCAATCGATCATTTCAATTGTTTTATTGTCAGAGTTCACTTCACTTTTATATTTACCTTAACTTTCAGAAAGATCAAAACAGTATTCCAAAGAAGGTCTTCTGCGGACTCAGAGAATCTGGCAATAAAGCTGACTTGGTTTGGAGAAGAATCAATATACACCTCTGCCCTGTTGAAGGTATTATGTCCCTTTTGCAGGCCAACAAATATTTGGCTTCGGTAAACACAAGGAAAGGTTTTAGAAGGAAGTAAAACAAAAAGGGGGGAAAAGGCTAACATAAGAAAAGGTTACAGAAGGAAGAAACAAAGGATAAAATAATAAGAAAAGGTTATAGAAGGAAGTAAAATAGAATAACATAAGAAAAGGTTATAGAAGGAAGAAACAAGGAAAAACATAAAAAGGTAAAGGTTATAGCAGGAAGAAAGAAAGGATAGCATAAGAAAAGGTTATAGAAGGAAGAAAAAAATGATAACATAAGATTAAAGAGGGAGGAAACAAAGAATAACACAATGAAAGGTTATACAAGGAAGTAGCAAAGGGTAACATAAGGAAAGGTTATAGAAGGAAGAAATAAAGGATAGCATAAGAAAAGGTTATAGAAGGAAGAAACAAATAATAACATCAAGTAAAAGTTAAAAGAAGGATGAAACAAAGGATAACATAAGGAAAGGCTATTGAAGGAAGAAACAAAGGATAACATAATGAAAGGTTAAAGAAGGAAGAAACAAAGAATAACATAAAATAAAGGTTAAAGAAGGAAGAAACAAAGGATAACATAAGGAAAGGTTATATAAGGAAGAAACAAATGATAACATAAGAAAAGGTTATAGAAGGAAGACACAAAGCATAACATAAGAAAAGACGGAACGATGAAAACAAAGAATAACATAAGGAATGGTAGGCAGAAAATGATAGAATGATGAAAACTAAGAATTACATAAGAAAAGGTGATCGAAGGAAAAACAAAGAATAACACGGGGAGAGAAACAAAGAAAAAATGATAGAATGGTAACAACAAACAATAAAATAAGAAATGGAAGAAGAAACAACGAAGAATCACATGAGGAAAGATAGGAAGAGAAAATGATTAAGGATAAATATCGGAGAGACAGAAGAGAAGATGAAAGATGGATAAACAAAGAATGTCATAAGAAAAACAAAAATGATGGAAGGAAAACAAAGAAAAACATGAGGAAAGATAGAAAGAAGAAAATGGATAGAATAATAAAACAAAAAATAACATAAGAAGTGAGAGAAAGAAAAACAAAGAATAACTTTGGGAAAGAAACAAAGAAAAAATGATAGAATTGTAACAGCAAACATTAAATAAGAGATGAAAGAAGAAAAAACAAAGAATAAAATGAGGAAAAATAGAGAGAGAAAATGATAAAGAATAGATATCGGAGAGATAGAAGAGAAGAGGAAGTGAGCACTATTTTTTGGGGGGCCCTCGAAAATTTGAAAATCATGGCTTCGCAACACAGACGCGCCTCAACTCTGTAGCAATCTGCAATGCACATCAGACAATCCTGGACAGTGTAAACATAGATGAACTCTGTGACGAATTCGTGATGAGATCGGAGACAAGGATAAAGATTTTTGGACATTAGTATGACTTATTAGATAGTTCAATAGTTGTTATGTTGTCTCCGTTCACCCTTTTTAAAATTCACGTCTTTGTATCTTTATTTTTTATTTTTTCACTCATTTTGTTTCTTGATATTTCCTTTAAAAAATCGCGCTAGGAGTTACAGTCATGTATTTGTTTAACTCTTTTATTTTGGGCATTATTGCCAAGAAAAAAATATCAACCAATTCCTCAATATAAAGAACTCTTAAGGGTAAAGGAAAGCATCTGAGCAAGAATATCACATGACTTTTGGCCAGTTGAATCTGAAGTGATTTTTAAAGCTATGTGGGGTTGATGATGCGTTTTTTCTTCTTCATAATGCAAGTAAAGTAATACAATATTGTATCATTGAAGAGAAAGACGGTTTTGTCCAAATGGCAGCATGTAGGAGACGAAACTTTCAGTGTGTTCCCTGATTCATGCTCAGTATCTATTTTGTTTTATTGATTTCATCCATTTCTTTGTTTATTTATATCTCTACATGTAAAAATTTGAAGAGCTATTTTCCGAAAGGAGCAAAATCTTTTGATAGCAAATGGAGATAATGATATACATTTTCCTATATTTACCTTGAACAAAATTATTAATCTAAATTACGAGAGAAATTATGAACACATGCATCTTTTAATAATAATTTTCCATAGACACCTGAACAAAATCGGGTAAACAAAGAGTTCTTTCGTTACACACATGGATCTAATGCCTTTTGAAAATAAGCTCTTTGTATGTACATAAACAAGCAATACAACATAATACTCCAGTTACATGATGATGATGGTGGTTATTTTACCTGACTGCTAAGAAAGCATAAATACTTGTAAGTAAGCAGCCAGACGGCCGACGGCTTTAGGGACCTGATAATGAGGATTAATGCCTTACCAAAGGGCATTAGCGCACCGACTTGGTTTCGAACCCGGGTCACCGGAATACGAGACCACTGCTCTACCAACTGAGCTATCACGCCTATATTTTGGAGACAGATTATTATGTCAAAACTTAAAAAACTTAAAAAAAAAAAAAAAATCAAAAGGGGGGGGGTTCCCCCAAAACATACACAAAACATACACATAAAAAAAACTCAAGGGGGGGGGGTTTAACCCCAACCCCCCCCCCCCCCCCCTGCGTACGCGCCTGCATCAGTGATATTCTGTTTCATTGAATTGAGTTTCCCGCAGAGAGGATTCAGTTGGTTTAATTAAAGAAGGAAGAGAGTCAAATGCAGAACCAAAAGCAATATGTTTTTCATTTACTAATGTTTTTTTGAGATCTCCTTACACAGAATATTGGAATGGGTTTTTCACGATATTTGTTGTTTGGAGCCATCAATATTCATAAAATGTATGTTTCTATCACCAGGAAATAAAGAATTTTCTGTCTACATGAACCTTTCCTTGTTGCTTATTAATGCATTTGTCCACTGGTAACATAATACTTTCACAGGTTGATATCCCTCATCTTTGGATTTTTTGTTGGTAATGTCTAAATTTCGTTCAAAAATAGATGATATCAGTCTGGTAGGCCTACACTGCAAGCAAGAGTCAGGACTAAAATTGAGCATGTTATTAATTTTATTACCACTCTTATATTCTCTGAAATGTTATCTTTATTGAGGGTGACTTGAAGAAGTTAATAACTTGGAAGGGAGGGAGGGGGTGCAACCTGCCACACGCTTCTACCTCTTGGTTGCTTTGATGCATTGCCGAAAATATTTTGGCACCTATCATCCCCCCAACCAAGGATACAAATCGACACCCTTCATCAAAATTGTTGATGATTCCAGAACCTTGCAGTACACACCAATACTTATAATTATGCTAGATGATTAACCTTTTCTGATCGATTCCACAACGTTTCTTTCACAATGCAATCGCATGACCATAACTGGTCTAAATTTTTAACCGCGGATCCGCGGAAAGACGGTAATACGTATTGGATTTGGATAAGCGATCGATTTTGTTAGTGACTTGCAACTAAAGTAGTGAAGCAAAATGTTATGGTCTATACTACATTGCAGTACATAGTATCTTTGTATAATATAGAAATAGTATACCTCCATCAACAATTTTAGCGTTGTGTTTTGATTTTGAATTAGCAATCGCCAAGAAGTAGATGCTGACGAAAGTTACTATCAATGAAATTGTGTTATTTTTTAATGGTTATCCATCAAACATTAACAATAAGTGACAATGGGCAACCTATTTACGTAATGAGAAGAATCATTTTTATACATTAACTCTGCAATTGATTTATCAAGAGCGCCCCCTTGTGTGTCAAAATTAATTTGTCATGGTGTTGTATTCCTTGTCCCAATTTTCCATTTTCCTTTTGGTTTTAACTTAAAAATTGTCCCTTCCAGGGGCGGTGATCCCGGGGGGGGGGGGGGGGGCGGGGGCGGGGGACACGTCCCCCCTCAATTTTTTTAGGGGCAAAAATGCAAATATCTTCTCACTCGGGAGCTACGCTCTCTCGCATCATATCCTTCAAAATGTACAAGTAAATACCGAGAAAAGTGTGAAAAAGCTATATTGCTCGTTTTTGTACTTTAGTTTTGCTAAGGAATGTAAGTTTTAAATTCAAACGTGGTTTATTTCTAATTCGATACCAGTGATTTACAAATTTTGCTGAAATGGCATGATTTTCCCCTGATCTTCCTGGGGCTCTGCCTCCTGGACCCCACCAAGGGCCTTAAGGTGGGCTCTAGTTGCTCATCTGACCGTAATTAAATGCCTAAAACCCCTGAGCTTCAGGGGCTCCGCCCCCATGAACCCCACCAAGGTCCCTCAGGCGGCCCCTGGATGCTCATCTAATCGTAATTGTAATGCCTAAAACCCCTGAGCTTCTCGGGGCTCCGCTTCCTGGACCCCACTCCAATAAGTGACCTGTAATATGCCTGTGTCAAAAATAAGGTATCAAAATATGTTCATTTGATCGTAATGAAATGCCTATATAGGTAGAGGTGTTGTGGTTGAGTGGATACGTCGCCGGACTGTCGACCACAAGGTTCACGAATCGAGTCCCACCGCCGTACTAATTTCCTTTGGCAAGACATTGATCTACATTTGCCACACTCCACCCAGGTGAAGTAAATGGGTACCTGGTAGGAATTTATTCCTTGAAATGAAATGCTAGAACGCCGTATGGCAGCCGTGCTTAAAGCCAGGGTAATAATCGGGAGCGCCAGGAGGGTCAAATCTGACTGACATGAGCGCTATATAAGAACACACTATTATTATTATTATTATTAAAACCCCTGAGCTTCCGCGGGGCTCCGCCCCTAGACGGCCGGGGCTTTGCCACTGGACCCTCACGTCAACTTACGCTCCATTTGTTTTTCTCGCTTTGTTCTACTCTACCTGATCGTAAATACTTTAACCCCCCCCCCCTCCCCTCCCCACTTTGAAAAAAAGGTTCCGCGGGGCCTGTATGTAACGGTGGTGAAGCGGATTTTTGTCTGCCCCCCCCAAAAAAAAACCATTTTGCTCATTACGCCACTGTTCCCTCGTCCCTCGTTTATTATGGTTTATTTAATTCAAAAATCAGCGCAGTTGAAAGCTGAAATAATAAAGATGCTTTTACATTACATGAAACAGACAACAAGACGAATAATCATTCAAAAACCATTATTACTCAACTTGAACTTTGCTTGAACTGTGTTATGATAGAAAACAGGAAGGTATGAATGAGCACATAGCTTTAGGTCCTCTATGGGAGTATAAAAAAATATATAAAGCAGAGCCCAATACATTTCAAAAGTTTGACACAATTTGAATGAGGAAGAAATTGAGAGAACTGATGAAAGAGAGAAAAGACGAGATCTGAACAGAAGAAAAGAGAAAATCATAGAATTAGAAAAGAAGAAGAAAACGAAGAAGAAGAAGAAAAGAGAGAAAAAAGAAGGAGTTGGAGAGAAGAGAAGCGAAAGAGAGCGAGAGAGAGAAAGAGAGTAAAAGAATTGAATTGATTTATTGTCCAAATGGAAATTCGTTGTTCACTGGTACAGGTTTGTTACACAATTATACAAATTATAAAACATGATAACAACATAACATCAATGGCGTTACATCCAACAATCCGAGCGACGTCCCACATCCAGGCACCTCGCAATTCAAACATAAATAGAGAGAGAGAGAGAGAGGGAAAGAGAGAGAGAGAGAGAGAGAGAGAGAGAGAGAGAAAGTTCTTCTGAGAGTCTCATCAACCACACGGACAAATGTAATGAAGTAAATTAAAATATGCAGAGACTGAATCAAGTCGTTTTTATTTCCGCATAAAAAAAATTAAAAAATTGCCGACAACAATAGAACATATTTTCCCGAACTGAAGACATACAAATGATAATACTGGTTTTTCTGTAATATAATAGCGCATGCACTTGTCGGCAGCGTTGCCAGATCTGGCATAAATTATGCTTTTTGGCATAATTTTGACCCTTTTGGCATCTGGCATAATTTGGCTGTTTTTAGCCAAATTCTGGCATAATTTGAGCTTTTTTTAGCATAATTTGAATACATTTTTCAAGTACATGTAGCGTTCAGCGGCTGGCTGAGTCGGCCGAGCAATGTGAATCAAGACAGTGAATGATACAATGTCTTTGAGACAGTGAATGATGACAACTGATACAAAGAAAGAGAACTAAATTTAATATTACAGATAGGATCGAAAGACGATTTTGAATGCAAAATAGGGCCTTGGGGCAAGGGGGTGGGGTGGGGTCGGAGTAGGGCTTTTGGGGTGATATTGATAATAGACAAACATTTGAGGACTTTTAACCTGTAAGAAGAAATTCCATGACCTTCTGACTATATTGGAAAACAAATAATTGTATTTTATAATAACGTGATATAAATATCGATTCTAGGGGATTTTTTTCACAAGATAATACAGGATTGACAAAAACATTTCCTCTTTCTCTTAGATTCAAAATCAAACGGTTTAAGGGAAGTTAGGAACACTGTATCAAAGATGGCAGTACATAACTTCTTCCTTTTCAATATATTGCTCTAAGGACGAGCCATCCTAGGAGGGCTGCAACCTTCTGAAGTCTTAAAGGTAATACAAAGTTTGGGGAAATTTTGAAAATTGGGTGGATAGTGATTCTTTACAATTTTGATATATTTCGATGCCGGCATGTGGATTTATTAAAAGCACTAAAAAAAGTTAGCACCTGAAACACTTCTGCTTTCGAGAAAATTTTTGGATAAATTTCAAATAGCTCCTACGGCTGTACAATGGTAGCTGCCATGAAAATCTCAGAATATGTAGTTGTGATATATAATTTCCAAACGGGAATAGCTATTCGGTCGATTTTAGTCAAGAATTTTGTTTTATTGCTTAATTAATATCTTGACCTTGAGAGGGAGCTATACAACATAAATAGTTTGTCATTTACAGTTTCATAGCTTAAGACTCGATTTCAACAGCGACAACGATCACTGAATATTGTAGGATCGCATTTGCTTCCAACTTGTTTGTTTAAACCAAAATTCAAGACCCCATACCAAAACTTTGTTTTACCTTTAATGCTTGCATATTTCACTTTCCTTCTCTTTGTCTTCACCTTCTTTCCTTGCCGTCTTCTTCCTCTATTTCCTGTTCTCCTCTAGTTTCTTTTTCTCCTTCTGTTTTACCTTCTCCTCCTTCTTCCTTTTCTCCTACTATTACATTTTTTCCTTTCTTCTTATTCTTTCTATCTATCTCTCTATTTTCTTTATCTCTTTCTTCTTCTGCCCCTCTTTCTTTCTCTTATTCTTTACCCACCCAAAGCTCTTTTCTCCTTCTTTTCCTCCTCCTCCTTCTTCGTATCCAGTTCCTCTCGTTCATGTTTCTTTGTATGCTTAATAATATTAATCAATCATACTTGTCAAACAGCTTTTGTATGGATGTAGAGTTCAGAAAAAATTCATCTAAGTCACATATTATATTGTTTATAAATTCTAAATATCCATTTCGCATTTATGTGACGTCGTCTGCTTGGAGCCAGTGTCACTGATTTGATGGAGTTAACGACACTGGCGTACCGATGGGGCCGTACCGATGGGGGAGGCAGTTGACCCCAAATGAAATAAAATTCTAACGTGATTTATTTCTAATTCGATACCAGTGATTTACAAATGTTGCTGAAATGGCATGATTTTTAACCTGATCTTCCAGGGGCTCCGCCGCCCCCTGGACCCCACCAAGGGCCCTAAGGCGGGCCCCTGAATGCTCATCTGACCGTTATTACATGCCTTAAACCCCTGAGCTTCATGGGGCTTTGCCCCTGGACCCCACGCCAATTACGCTCCACTTGCTTTGCTCTACCTGATCGTAAATACTTTAGCCCACCGCCCCCACTTGTTTCGCGGTGCCTGCATAGACGTGGTGGTGATACGGATTTTTGTTAATGCCCCCCAAACATTCTTGCTCATTACGTCACTTGTTAACGCCCTTGTAACCCCAAACATACGACATGTTCAATGTATCCGTTAATATGTTTGTATAATTTATTATGTATCACGTATTCTATTATGAAAAATATATAGGCCTACATACCTATTAACCCTGCATGGTTGACCTTGGCCTTTTCTCTTTTCTACTTTTATATACCTTTTTAAAAGTATCTATACAAGTATATGTAGTAGTACTATTACCTCCTTTGTTAATTAATCACGATTGTTAATGAAGTGATATTGAAACAAAAGATATGAAATTGTAACAAAAGATATGACATTGAAACAAAAGATATGAAATTGAAACAAAAGATATGATATTGAAATAAGATCTAGTCGAAATCGGACTCCGTCATGTTTTTGTCTTTTCCTAGATCCTGGATCTGGAATTTAACTCGAGTTTGAACTTTATTGGAACACCTTTTAGTCCCCTGTGGGCAAATAAAGGCTTAAAGGAGCAAACAAATAAAACAAATGATTACAAAATTTACATTTACAGCATATTTTCAAGGTATGTTCAATTGTCACTTAGTTAATAAACACTTTCTTCTCTAGTGGTATTAGTAGATACAGAAATGAGGGAAGAACATAGAGATATATACTTAATAAGTAGTATATATCTCTATGGGGAAGAAGTCCTGAACAAAAATTGGCTTACTAGCTTCAGACGTAATTATACGCATGCGCTGTTCAATCAACATTTCCTCGTTCTTGGTGTGTACACAAACTACGTGGCTTCTCGTTGTGATTTAGCGTAAGAAGTACCCTTCCTCTCATTGCTTTACGTTCTGATTCATGTAAATGAAATTAGGTAAGTGATTTTTGGCTATTTTATCAGGGTTCTAGTTGTGCTAGTGTGTTTCTTATATTTGTGATAGAGCCACAAATGCCTTCGTTTTATAAAGCAGTAGGAAGAATGTGAGCCGGAAATTGGATATTGTCTACCCCGAAGATGACGGCGAGAATTTTGGCCTGTGACAGGGCTAGTTGCAGTAGTAGTCTGGTAGTTGGAACATGAATTTGAAGCTGTCCACATGTCATGCTCATGATTAGCTTGGATAGGTGTAGGTCTATGTGCTGATAATTTGAAGTGATGAATGTATCGCTGTAATACAGAATATCTTACCTTTCTTTTAGCAGTTTAGTTTAGCTATTTCTCCAGTGATGCCAATGCCTGGCAAGTCGCTGGCGAATCGTAAGAATGTCATTTTCTGGTTCTTCTTCTTCTTCCATTTTGGGTAGATCTACATACATGTACCTCTTTACAGAGTATTATCATACTATACTGGGGTGTGTGCAGGTGGACCACTGTCTGTGGGTTCTTAACGTGCAAAGGTAGTGACTCTTCTCTACATGGGCCTCCGTTTTAACTTCCTATCCGAGGGACGGAGTGTTTTCCACTTAACATAGCCTGCGTCTATGAACAAGGGGAGGGGGCACGTTAACACACAATGCAGGTTTCGGTCATCCGCCTGGGTGGGATTTGAACCCGGGATCTTTGGTTCGACAGGCAGACACTTTACCGACTGAGCCAACTCGCCTCCTCGCCTCCTGGTGGGCTATTGTATTGCATAAACTCCTCTGCTGGGATGTAATATGCAGAGTGTACTTACAGTAATTTCTAAAGTGGGCTCTAGCAATTATTTCGCCTATGTTGAGCTTTTGTATTAAGTTATGTTTAAAGCAGAATAAAGGCTCCAAGGGTGGGGGCAGTATTAACATGGGTCGGGAGAATGTTCTATTCGGGGAATGTCCTACAAAAATGTAGGATATACATAGTCTACATGTAAGGAGTGTTTATAACAGTCCTTTACATACAGCAGATAACTTCTTGAATGATACTGAAGAGCGTATTCTTACAAGTAGATACCCCTACTGCAGATGATTTGTTTTGGTAGTGGTCGGTATCAACAGCAATTATTAAAGTTGTGGATGGATTCTGTGCTCCAATGGTTGCCATTTCAGATAGGAGATCATCTCAGCTCAGAGACGCTTCTCCGGCGTTCATGACGGTTCAAGACGAATCTTGCAGAGACATGACAATATGAAATTGAAAATGGAAGTGAATCCTTATTTACCTGTTCTGACTAGCATGAAAGTACCCATAACCAAGGATGAAAGATTAAGTTTGAGGGTATTTAAACCACACATCCACAAGAATTCACACATTCATCATGACGTGTTCATGACATTAAAAGTAAATACCGTATTTGCCGGCGATAAGGCTGCAGTGTTTTTGGAAGAAAAAATATTAAAAGTCGGCGTGCGGCCTTTGCGCAACAACAACAAAATTCAGCGGTCAAAACAGCACGTCCATCCACATACAGGACAATTATAGCATAGCTCTACACAATTTACAGACACATTTTTTATCTTGCATTGTTGACATGAAGACGAAAATAAACAGCATAACTTATTTTTCTAAAAAAATCTGCCGATAGATCTAGATCTAAGACCGTACCATTGCTACGCCAAAAAGTAAAAGAAGGGACAGACCGTTACTTACGGAGCTAGCTGCCACGCAACGCAAAGTTCTGCGCAGGCCGAAGTCGCAATTCCAGATTACACCGCACATCGTGGTAATCTGCATGCGATACAGAAGGCCTACTACATGTACGTGTAGCTTAAAAATTGATGAAGATCTGCTAAATTACGATCATTTTTTAGGTAAACTTGTTGTAAATTTATAAGAAAATTGATGAATTTGGTATCAGTTTGTAGAGAAAATAGTGTTCTACAAAGAAATTACAATTATTTTTGTTTGGTCCGTTTTTTCTTTTTCTCTTTTTTTTCTTTTTTCCTCCCTCTACGAAAGTTGGGGGTGTGGCCTATGCGGTGCTGCGGCCTTATCGCCGGCAAATACGGTACAAACATGGAACCCTCTACATTAACAGCAAAACATGTTTTAGTGATTGGGATACATGTACTTTTAATATCTACCCGATAAACTATACACTAATTGGCAATTCTGGTACATGTAGATGTAAGCCTACCAATTGGAACGATTGCCAAATCAGCTTCGAATGGTAGACAATTGCAGGACTGCTCTGTCATCGCAATGATTCGGAGCCAAATCGAACCTTCTTCAGACTAGAAGTCTTACAATAAACTAGAATAGTAGGCTTCCAATAAACTAGAATATTGATTATGATATCTGTGTATGACCATGTAAGATTTTTTTTCTTCCCAAATTTGGATCGCAGTTTGATTGTACATTGTTTTTTTGCCATTGAGGAGGGGGGCAAGGGGGGGGGGGGGGGTTAGTGGTTATGATTGGTGCTCCTTTGTGCTCTATATAATTGCTCCTTTAAAGCCCAGGTCCACTCCAAAAATAACTTACTTTCAATAGAACCAGAAAAATCAGACAAACCAATCAATAAAAGTTTGAGCAAAATCAGGAAACTAATAAGAAAGTTATGAATTTTTAATGACATGAAAACTTTGAAAATCACTACACAAATTGGCAACTCACTCATGAGTCTGTGACGTATGGTCCTCACTATCAACTAATTATTTTCTTTATTTGTATCGATAATATAAATTCCCTATTTTCACCCTAAGAATCTTATTTCTTCACACCAGCATCCAAGTTAGATCAATGTTTTTGTGTGGATGCACAAATAAAGAGTAGTTTTTGTCCAGTTAAATAAAAATCAATAATTATAAAATACAATATTCAGAAAATAGTATCAATTCTTCAAAATTCATAAAAGTTTTTGGGAAATGTCATGCACGCACTATGATACAAATCATATAACCCGGGCAAAGGCATGCGGAAATCAAGTTTTTGGGGATAAAAAGGGAAAGTAATGGGATTAAACTATATAAAGCAATTGATAAGTTGTGAGGACATGACGTCACAAACTGATAACCAAATTGGCAATTTGTGTACTGATTCTCATTGTTCCATAGTTTTACATACTTTTTCAAAAATTCTTAACTTTCTTATTAGTTATCCGATTTTGCTGAAACTTTTTTCGATTGGTTTGTCTGATTTTTCTGCTTCTATTGAAAGTAAGTTATTTTTGGAGTGAACTTGCCCTTTAATCTTCAATCGCAATCGCAACATTTACTGACAAGTACTGAGGTGTATAAAATACGCTTCGACAAGAGTTAGGAGACAGAATGCTATGCTCCCCCACTGAGTGATACAGTACTGTACATGTAGGCTTTGGTGGTGTTTTGTGCAAACTACATGTATCTTGTTTTGGAAATGAGCCATGTCTCTTCTGACATTGACCTAGATCCTATTACTCATAACATACAAGTAATACCTCGCAACTCCTAATGTACAACACATGCTAAAGGTCAATGAATTTAAGATGATGCCATTTATAAGGTATGGCACCCTGACTAACATTTTACAAAATGGGAAGGAACAAATATTGTTGAGTGTGGATGGCAGAATTAATTTACAGTCCACTGTATGGTTTATTCTTATTAAATTTAAAGGTAGGCCTATGATATGCATCGATAAGGCCTGTGCTTTGCATTGATAAGGCCTGAATACATCTGTAAACATACACGTACATGTACGTTGTGTTACATGCATTATGGGAATAAAGATCAAATAGAAAACAAATCCCAACTGTACATTGTACATGTAGGTTTACAACTGTACATGTGCCACAGATATTCTATTTTCCTCTGCTTACATTTTCTAATAACTTTGTTAACCAAGGGAAGCCTCCTCAGCATCAATGCTGCAATTATTATTACCCCGGCAAGGCCAGGTACCTACACCTGGGTGGAGAGTGAGAGATGTGGATTAATGTCTTGCCAAGGGATGTGAGGATCGGGGTGGGATTTGAACACCCAACTCTCGGATTTAGTCAAAATAGATGAACCACTAAACCACGGCACCTGCACAGATGACGTGTACACTACCATTCTTGCTGTAATACCCCTGATAAAGATAGAGCTCTGTCTCCCTTGACTTTAGCACCTTCGGCTCAAGTGTGAATGGTTTATTCGCATGAGTTCATATCTTGATGTCATCTGACTAATTGAGAAGACATGTTCACACTAGGACTAGAGGGGATCGCACTCTGATCCAGGTTTAATAACACCTTTCAAGGCTCTCCTTCATTGTGGAGATGGGTCGAGCGCAGAGGAAAAGCCTGTTTACACTGCAGGAAATTTTATACGAAACTCCTATAGAGAAACGTTGTGTATTATAAAAGACCCAGCTGTAAAAATAAAAGTGGTATTTTCTTTACACATCAACTACTACAGTACATGTACACAAACACCTACATGTAGCTAGGATGAAGTTTAGTGTATACTCGATCAATGACGGAAAATGCTGCCTGGGACGGTTACCGTCTGTGCACATTATGTACATTTGTATCTCTACAAGGAGCTAAGAAAACATGTACAAACACATGTACATGTATCTCTCACTGCATAAAGCGCACAAAATCATTCATTTATTCATGCATTCAATCATTCCAATGATCAAGGTTACATTGCATTTTTGGATGACCATAGGTTTACTTTTTAGAAGAGACAACAAAATAATCAATTGCTAATCATTGAATCATGACCAGTAGTTTTGATGAACATCAACAGTTTTATTTTCATGGTGAGCAAATATAATTTCAAAACCATTGAGAACATGTCTAACTCAAACATTATGTATTTGAACTACTGTACATGTAAGTACACTGATTAGGACATGTTACAATGATTTTATTCATATTCTGTAATCATAAGAAACGCCCAAATAGGGAACATTCATCATCACAAATTCCACACCTAATGTAAACCAGGGCTTGAGACTACATGTAGGTGCCCGGGTGAAATGGGCATCTAAAATCAAAGTTCGGACCCCCAAAATCTATAAAGTCTGGACATGTTGATGTTTTTACGTACATGTAAATGTAGGGCTCATGCTGTAAAAAGTCAAATCTGGACCCGCTTCTAAGAAGTTAGTTAGGAGCCCTGCCCAAACAATGACTATTATTAAAAATGCTTTCTTATTTCATGCAAGTTCAAAGACCTTTCCAAGTGGACCACCAGTTTCGCTGCGTGCAACATTTGTACACACATTAATGAGTCATCCCATTAATTCCATTGTTACTTGTTAATAGTGAACTGTGACATTATACACATGGAAACTTCAGAGAGTTTGACTTGAATGAATGCTGTATTTGCCTAACTACCCTCTGTAGGCAAGAACATAATTTATTCCCTTCTTAATAGTGAAGCACTCACATGAATGATTTTGATTACCCTCACTGCCTCGAGTTGAATCCGCTTGCAGTCATACAGGTACAATACACCACTGTAGTCTTCCATGACTGTAAATGTATATTGCCTATGTGCAGGTACATGTATTAAAGCCTATTGTGCAGGCATGATTTTAATTATAAAAAGAACAATTTATTGTGGTTCCATTTGTGCCAATGTATTAAAGCAGACTGGTACCTGCACATATTGCAATCAAACAATATTCCTATTCATATTTGTGACTTTCAGGCTAATGTGTGGTGGGGTATGATACATGTAGGTCAGGTTGATTAGCTAGTGTTGTATTAAAATTTAAAAGGAAGCTCAAAGTACACTGTGTATTTGCATTGTTATTCTTGTCTAAATACCTGGATGATTTAATATTTATTGCTGTTGATTGCTCTCTTTAATCCAGATCCAATTGACGAGCAGACCAGATCATCCAAATACAGAAGAAGAACATGACCCGTTCATGACAACGAGCGAAACAACAACGTTGGTGATTTCATATTCCGAAGAAATAAGCCACTCGGAAGAGGCTTACAAGAACTACCTGCAAACATGTTGCCTAGGAGAAGACAATGTAAAATTATCATAGCCACATCGCTATTTTGGATCTTTATAGACTTTGTCTTATTAATGTACTACACTGCGCCCTGCGTCGGACCTAAATGTCAGCAGCCCACCAACGAGGATGGATCGGGCCCCATCAAGAGGATTATTGACAGAGCTAATAAGTGGATGAATGAATTACCAGAGGAGAGAAAACAAATGGGTAAGATATTGCTGGCCCAGTTGCAGAAGGACCTTGCATGTACTGTACGTGTACCCATAAGCCTGATTGAGCTAAATATTCGGGTTAAAGTGAACCAATCGCCTGAAGAATTAATTTCGGTATCTACATGTACCGGTAGTTAGAATGTATTTAATCAATCTAAAAAACTTTTACCTTGTATTTTGTAGGTAAACGGATAAAAAGTTTGAAGAAAATATACATGTAGGATAACATTTAACCCTGCGTACATGGCTTGCACGAAAGTTGAGGGAACCCAGGTCGGACTTTGGTTCTGTGTGCGCCCTATTCTATACCAGTGTGTTTGCATGCGTCAAGTAGTCTACACAACAAGGCGTTTGCAATTCCTTTGGAGTGTATTTAATCTCTTTGTTCAGTCAAACCTGTCTATAGTGACCGCCCAAGGGTAACACTAAAGTGGTCTGTGTAGACAGGTTTCTACATGTATATTACAAGTTTCATTGAGAAACCTTTTTCAAGGGAAACAAAAAACGTGGTCTTTGTAGGCAGGTGGTCACTAAAACAGGTCTGACTTTAATAAAAATATGTGAAGCTCATAGTTTGACCAAAGTATAGTAACATGGAACCCATTTCACCAATTTCTTGTCAGAACATAAATTAAAGGCTATTTTCTAGTACTTGAGAAGAAAAAATGAAAGCTCTAATAGTGCATATCACTAACCTTAAGAAAGTTTCTACATGTACATGTATGCGCTTTAAGAAAGGAGAGATACGTGTACAGGTAGGGCAAAATAAGAAATGAAATTTACATACAGTACATATGCCTGGTACCAGTACATATCCTGTACAGTGTACATGTATAATGTACATGTACATGGGTACAAATATCAAATAATTAAATAATGTTCATGTGTATTATAAACCAAAGATATACATCTTAGCACATACAGTGTAATGGAGTAAGACTTGAATCAACTCAAGTTCTATTGTGTTTTTTCCTAATCATAAAAATTGCAACTGGTAGTCACAAACAATACTACATTTCATAAAAATGTATATGTACACATTAGGCTAGTGGATAGGATTTTAGAAGTCATGAATTCTTGGTAATCAGTCACATTTTCGTACAACAGGAAGTCCTTTGTTACAGCAGAAAGAGAGAGAGAACGTACGGGAGAGAGAGAGAGATGAAAATGGACAGCAAACAGCAACACTGAGCATGCCATGCATGGATATTAAAGAATGTACACATGAAACCATGCTACAATTCTTTTTTTAGAAACACTGAACAACCAGAATCCTTTGTGACAGTAAACTTCTGCTAGTTGTCTGTAAACAGTCATTTTAACAGCAAAAAATTGTCACGAATTGCAAATATTAATAGTGCTGTGTTGATTGTGATTCATTTGTTCTTGGAAAAAAAAAAATTGTAGCGTAATATATTGATACAACAGGTACATTTGTACGTCTGTGTCAAGTACAATTGCTATCCATTCACACATTTTTTTTTTTTGTATGTTGCCATTTTAACGCATCAGATCTGAACGACCCTTTAGAGAGCGTACATGTAGACCCACACAAATTGAGTTATAAAAATGTACTGTAGGTTTACATGTACATCAATGCAGGCTATGCATTCGGAAGTGATGGCCCGCATGCAGTGGGACTGGTAGACAAACCACCTCATTGACTTGATTTGATTTACAAAGTGAAGGTCGGTGAGTGTAGAAATAGAAGCCGAGAAATGAAGCATCGTAATCAGCCATGTACATGTATACAAATATTCAGGAGCTGTGGGTGACTTTACTCTGAAAAGCTCTGAAATACAGTAGGTCTAAACAAATTTAAAAAGTGCTCTGGTGGTGCGATGGCTCAGTGGTAGAGAGCTGTGGTCTCGTGACTGAGAGATTCCTGGTTCATAACCACGTCGATATGAATGCTAAATGTATATGTACATGTACATGTCTAGTAGTACCCTTTGGTAATGTATTCATAATCATCATTACCAAATACCAAGTCCCTTGGACAGAACTTGAACTAAACCGTCCGTTCCCTGGTGGCTTACTTACAAGCAAATTTGTTCTATAGTAGTTAGGTCAAAACTAATCATCAGTCACAATACCTATGACAAGAAGAAGATTATTAAACACCAATGACAATGAAAATAAATCTCCTCCCCCAAAGCAAAAGGCTCTTGTGAATTATTTTATTTATTTATATTTTGTTAACTCTTACCAGCTCATTAATAACTGATAAAGTGATAAGAGATACAGCATGTCCATAATGTGTTAAGGATGGTTTTACAGGTCATAAACCATACAGCTGTGTACAGAGTACAGACTATTATAGTATTATTATCAACAGTAAGATTTGAAGAAATATTAATTAGGGCAGATATTTATGTGATGGTAACAGCTGTGTATATAATAGTGTAGCGGAAATTTTTGAAAAATGCTGGAATGTAGGTCACAAGGGTAGTATGCACTCTGCAGAAACAGACTCTAATTAATTAGGCACTGAATTCTGAAGCCTTGAGCCAGGGAAAAAAACACACTGGGGCTCGGGCGAATGTGCCCCTGAAAGTCAGATGCCTCACCCCACCCCCATTTTTCAAGATTTTTTTTTTCTTCACTCTTTTCATTTCATTGTGAAAATAAATTAGAAAGGGAAATCCCCTTTAACTTGCATGGGATCTGTTCATGACATTCATTTAGGATGAAAATTCGCTACCGGTGCTCAACTTACTCCGGATTCGTTTTCTTACCCTGAAGAATTATTATTTGTAGTTGCCCTTGGCGATTGAGCAATCTCTGTTGTTCAACCCTTCTTTCGTAAGCGCATTAATCGAGATACTGGAGAAGGAGGTGAAAAAACGCCTCGGTCCAGTAAAGTTTATTTACCCAAAGAAATCAATAAAATCAATATTTGGCACAGCGTTTCATGAAGAACCCATGGCTGCCTGTCACCCATATAGCTGACCCCATAGCGAAATTGTAAAGATGCAGGATTTATTTTCTTAGTGGATAAAAGCATTCTAGAATATCACAAATTTATTTGTAACTGGCAATACACTTGTTTAATTTCCATGTCAAAAGCGGAAGGAATCACCAATTTTATTTCAATGTTTAAATGTGTATTTTTATTTGGCCCAAATGTGAAATTGAATTTGAACTTAACTATGGAATACGATATAGTTCCAATGAAAAGAATGGTCAATTGATTTTAAAGGCCAGGGCAATGTTAATTTGAAAGAAAACAAATAGGAAAACTTTAAGATTCTGTATGCTACTAGTACTACTTCAAAGCAGATGAATTTGAAGAGAATCAATGATGAAAACAAAAAAAATCTATTTTTTTAGGAATATCAGCTTGAGTGTTATGGTTATTAAATATTGTTCCGCTTTCAACTGGAAATTGTCCTTGCAGAGTTGAATCTTCATTCTTCTTTTTTCTGACAATAATAATACTGTTTTTGGATTGCTCCCCTCAAGTCAAAATATTCTTGCTTACAGCCCTGTAATTACGGTATACGCATCTTCGTGAATTCTTTATAAGCTAATTTCCTACAATTATATGATAATTTGATAATTGGTCTTCTGTAAAAACTAAAAACAATTTATTCTCACTTCGCTGTGAGCATCCTCAGGCATTATTTATACACTCCTGTTTTCTAACAGTGCTATTTTGGGATTAATTGGTGCCCTGTATAAACTTGTTTTTGCTTTTATACATGTAATTGTACACATCTTCATTTCGGGGGCAAATTCGCCCCGAGCCCCCATGTATTTTTCCTCCTGCCTCTTCATGCATTTCGTACCCTAACTAAACTAAAATTGTGTTCGGTTGGTTGTACATGTACGCTTGTGTTCATGCATTATTTAAAAGCTTCTTTGTATTGCCGAGCTATCAAAAATCAATGTATAGACTCCAGAGCTCAATTGCTTGTGGGAGAAGAGATACAGGATGGCAATTTACGCAAGTACACAGACCAGTTACCATGGTAATGCATTAAGCATACATGAAGGGTTTAGCTTCATCAAGTCTCCATCAAGTCCACAGCTGTGCTATTACCAAAGACATAAATTTTCTGTGATGCGAGCACAGGACATGGAAGCTTTTAATTTAAATGGGAGGTTTTATTGAGTAAATAATTAATAGTGATCAAGCATTATTTTGAGGTTCAACATTGTTCAAATGAGATTTGTACAAATTTGAACTTGAAGGAATGTTCTTATTAAAACGGCACTAGCAATGGAACTCCTGCACAATTTTGTAGTACAATCAAACCTGCTTTTATTGACTACCTACATGTAGATAGACAGCCCACCTGTAATGACATACCACCTGTCTGTAAAGCCCACATTTTCTGTTTCCCTTGGATAGAGAGTTGCATTGAAATGTGTCTTATCAAAATAAACCTGTACATAAAGACCAGCTGCCTACATGTATACATGTAAAGACAGCATTTTTTGGTCTCCTTTGAGTGGTCTTTATTTACAGGTACATGTTGTAATAGGGACTTCAGGGAATAATTTTCCTCAAATTTTTTGATTACAGGTAGCAATTTCATCCGATGGATAAATATTTCAAATGAAATTCTGTACATTTCTATGGAAGAAAACTGCTACACAAAAGATATTTTGTATAGCAGTCATGCAAAAATGCATAGCAAATTGCGATGCGATACCAGGAAAATTATTCCCTGGACTTTCAGATTTACACGACGAGTGTGTGGACTGGGCCGTGCCCGGCAGTGCCTTAAAAGGACGTCACATTACCTTAAAAAGATGTCACACGTGGCGGTCCACGTTCTCGTCGTGTAAATCTAAAAGTCCCTATTACTGAATTATGAGGACTCACAATACCACTGTAATATTTGAAAATTGCAGACACACTGTACCGGTAGTCCGGTAATTTCCATTTGTAGATTTTTAAACAAAAACTTCTTAATATTGAATAACTATTCCTGGGAGGAGAAATGGGATTAAATCATTGATTATAAAATCATTGCCACTGTCAGTTGCATTTCTTATTATCCGTTATAATATTTAGTTTTAATTGTTATTACAAATCTTGTTCCATTTTTATTGGTGAAGGATATTATCCTTATGGACTCCGACTGATATGACATTTCATATTTCTTGAAATGAGATATATAGAATACACTTTAATATTAACTTATTTTCTCCCATTTTCTTCTTTCAGAGATACCAAAGCCTGTAAATTTAGATGGCCCCGGCGAGATGGGCAAACCCGTTATTATAGAACCGGAGGGGAAAGCGGAGTCTGAGCGGTTATGGCCCATCAATGAATTCAACTTGATGGCCAGCGATAGGATAGCACTCAACAGATCATTGCCTGATGTTAGGCCCAGAGGGTAAGAAAGCCATTCACACCAGAGGAAAACTTAAAGCTTATCTGTGCTAGTTTGGCCAGGAGGGATTAGACCACCCTGCAAGGTCACTGGACAGGTGGTAATCTCATCAACTCAGCTCTCAATTAACATAAGAAAAAGAGGATCCTGGGTGACCAATGGTCACCGATTAGGCATCTTTTTCTTATGTTAATTGAGAGCTGAGTTGATGAGATAGCCACCTGTCAGTGGCCACCCTGGGTGGTCTAATCCCTTCTAGCCAAACGAGTACAGACGGCCTTTAAAATGTTTTTTTTTTTAATGCAAAAAATCATACATTTACGAGAGAGGGTTGTTCACAAGGTATGAATATAACGGAACGTCATACACAGAAAAATTATTTTGGGAGATGGTCAGTTATAGCATATCCATGAATTCAATTTGATGGCCAGTGATAGAATAGTACTCAACAGATCATTACCTGATGTTAGGTCCAGAGTTCATTGTAAGTTTGTTCTGGGGTCTTTAACACTAGAAGATGTTTATGCAGATAACGAAACCAGATTCTTTATACAAATTCGTTCAAAACAATGGTCAAGCCGTTTCGTGGTATGAATTTTCATTGGTTAAGGAACTTTCAGACAAGACAAAAATCATGTATTTCTGTATACACTGTACATGTAAATGTACAGTAGCTACATGTACATTTTGCTTTAATATCTGAAAGGGTGTTTGAAGCGATTTTTGAATGATGACAGAATGATTGTACTGGCAGGTGGGTAGAGTGATTAGGCTTAATTCTTCCTTGCGGACATATCATATCTATTTATAAGCACCCTGCATCACAACAATGCCAAGAGACCACTTAATTATAACATTTGCGTGAGGGTTTGTCGCTTGTTCAGGTAGCATATTGAAACCATACATACATGTACATGTATTTGTATGATTGATAGTAGAAAGCTGTTCACGAGTTTTGATGAATAATAGAAAAGATATTTCTTATCTACCCGATGACCTTCCTGTATCACAACAATATCTACAGGCCTTTAAATTACAATATTTGCGTAATGTTTGTTGCCTGTGCCTTCAATGACGAGTGCTTTATTGAAGAGACACACTGCTCGATACTAGACACAAATAGGGAGACAGCCATTGCCTGAAGAAAAAGTGTTGAATTACAAAGTAATTCCGAAGACCGAGAGGCAAAAGACAAAATTAATCAAGATTGAAACCCTGGTAGAAGATCTCAGAATGCCAAATTTTGTTAAAATGGAATCGGGCTACACCCTGTATGGTGAATATTCAATTTCTCATTTGACACATTTTTTTTTTTTTTTTTTTTTTTTTTGGGGGGGGGGAGGTTGAATGATAGATAATGACTAGTCTGCTCAGTACAGACTCTAATTTAACACTACCACAATTCCTAAAAGCCCTGAGCAGAGCCTAGCTCTGTTAATCTCTGGCCGTGTCTAATAAGAGCAGTTAAAGCCTGTCTGTACTACTTTAGCCAGGGTGAATTAGACCTCCCTGCAAGTGAACCTCACTTGATCCCTGGTCGTTAGGTGTGCGCCATGATGCACATTCATTTCAGCGCCAATTTGCGAGTCCATCGTTATCATTGGTAAGACGCTGGGTCGGGCAGCTGGACAAATTACTCGACCCAGATACATGAACTCTCCCAAACGACCACATATTATGCACCTTCGTTCCTCGCTTTAGGGCCTCATACCAACAAATTTGCTCGAGAGATGCCGCAGCATAATTTTCTAGATCTTTTTACTGATCACTTTGCAAATTTGAAGTTACATGTACAGTATATGCATTCTGGCAATTTCTTTTGTGACTATCCCGTGTGGTGCAGTTTACATACTAACCAAATTAACAAAATTTAAGTTGCTGGATTTCAGTAACTAACGTTTCATGAGGCGTTTCAGAATTTATATCCGATGTTGACTTCTGGTATAGAAATGCACTTAAAGAGAAAATAGCTTAAATCAACTCTTGGATGTTTCTCCTTCAGTACAGTAGACCAGCAAAGAAGTTAATAGAAAATTGTTTAAATCTTGTGTACAAAAAGATAATGGAAAACAAATTGTATGAGACTCTCTGTAGAGCAGTAATCCCTTGGAATTTTCTTTAAACTAATATTTACAATGTACTTGGCTATTGTACATTTTCTACCACAATAATTAAAATGCAGATATAATTTCTACATTGTACACCTGTATGTATTTTTATCACTTACACGGATATAGTGTATTAAAGTTTCCCTTGATTCTGAGAATCTGGTTTCTGTCATCAATGAAAGCTATTTCAATAATCTTCCTGGCACCTACACTGTAACACTGTACATGTATGTTTTCAAGCAGTCTTATCACAACTGTTTCCTGTATATGTTTGCTTGAAAAAAATCTCAAAAAACATGTTTTCTACAAGTATGCATTTCTTTGTTTCTCTCATCTTGCAGTTGTGCCATAAAAGTTTTTTTTATTCCGCACGGTCATTGTTACATGCCACAGTATTGTATGAAAGTCTTTGTTGCACAGTCTCTATCTTTATATGTACACATACATGCACACTGTACATGTATGTGTAGCAGCCCGATATTTGTTTTTCCTGTTGTTGCAGTTGTGCCAACAAAATGTATCCCAATAATGTTGCAACTACATTCATAAACATATACGGCATGTCGCTGTTGCACATCAGAGTACTCTATCACTATCAGACAGTTGCATCGCAAATTATTTTAGTACACCTCTAACAAGCTCATAAACACAATGTTTCTTCATTTCTTGTGTCCTTGCAGTTGTGCCAACAAAGTTTATCCCAAGAATCTTCCAACCACCAGTGTCATTTTGGTATACCACAACGAAGCGCGGAGCACCCTCCTTCGGAACGTTCATAGTATCATCAACCGATCACCTCACGACCTCCTAGCGGAGATCATCCTGGTCGACGATGCCAGCGATCAAGGTAAAGCATTACCAGAGATGCCAACCCTCCCGATTTTATCGGGAGGCTCCCGATAATTCACCCCAACTCCCGACCTTACGATCACCATCCTTATCCTCCCGATTTATTAAAAAAAAAAAAAAAAAAAAAAATGATTTTTTTTTTTTTTTTTTTTTTTTTTTTTTTTTATTTTTTTTTATTATGATTTTTTTTGGAGGGCGCTTATCAGTATATATATCTGTGAATTGAAAGAGAAATATCATCTGCTAACTTAAGCATGTAATAATTCCACTATGTTAAAAGACAAATTAAGAGTAGCGAAAGATTGTTTCAGCATATGGATCGCCGTAACCAATGCGTGGATATTGCCACAGAATCCAAATGGCGGAAAATCAGCAAAATAAGACCAGGAAATGGTCTCGGAAGTATAAGACCGAATACAGTATCAAGTACCTGTGTAATCGGAAGTCTGAAAGTAATTCATCATGCATTTTGTACAATTTTTATGTTATTTAAAAAAAAAGGGGGAATTATTTAACTAAATACACATGTAAAATGCTCCAAAATAAGGCTCAGATTGCACCAGAGAGCATCTAGAACCCCAGAGCTTCCAGGGCCCTAAGGCGGGCCCTGGACCCCGGCCGCATGTGTCGGGCGCTACGCGCTCGAGATGTGCGCTACGCGCACATTAATTGGTGTCGATTACAAATCCTCCCTATTTCTGATTTCCAAAAGTTGGCATCTCTGCATTACTAATATATACAAATAATACACAGCAGAGAGGGCATTAGTAAGAATTACCCACACAAGCTACCTTTGAAACAGTCTAACAGTTTACAGTTTGGACTGTTTTGAAGGTACCAAGTGGGTAATTTTGCTAATACCCAAACAAAATGATGTGTATTATTTGTTTTATAAGATTATGTTTTATTTTTTTAATAAAATGATGTTTTGTATAAACATGAAAAAATGACCATTCATTAGAATTGGATAATGACCGGTCATTATCCAAATTACGCGTTAGGCAAAATAAATGCCTGGTCACGTGTACGCTTACAACTAATCATTTGATTAGGATCCACTTCATCTTATTATATACTAGTGCTGTAACATCACGGATATCTCCAATTCTGTTTAACCGCCTGTCAAAACCGGACGGTTTTCGGTTAAACGTTTTATTTTTTTTATTTTTTTTTTGGCCATGTGAAAAAGCAGGAAGGTGATTTAACTGAAGGCGCCGATTTGTGCTTGTGAACTAGTCACAAATAATAGTAACAATTAGTGCTGTAGTCAAACGTTTAACCGTCCGGTATCCGACCGCCCATGGCGGATTCCGTTTTCAATTGGACGGTTTCGTTTTCCCGATTTTTTTTTTTTTTTTTTTTTTTATAATATTTTTTTTTTTTTTTTTTTTGAAGTTTCGATTTATGCCCCTCCACCTGGCACTATGCCTGGCAATGTCTCCCAGCTCAGTAATCTGTGTGTTGACTCACCACTCCAAAACTAGAACAACACTCCAATTTGTCTGTCATCTTGGTTTGAAAGTAATCTTTGTAATAGATCTCATCATCTCAATATGTAGTTTATAATAATAATTCTTCCAACTTTTACACAAGGTTCTGTCCTAGGTCCTCTACTGTTTTTAATTTACATTAATGATCTTACACATTCTTCTAAAAACAACATTGTTACTAATATTTGTGACAAGTTCACAAGCACAAATCGGCCCCTTTAAATGCACCTCGCAGTTAAATGAAAGTTGCCGACAGAGTCGGTAAAAAAAAATATTAAAAAAAAAAAAATAAAAAAAAACGATTTTTTTTTTTCATTTTTTTTTTTCATTTTTTTTTTTCATTTTTTTTTTCTTCATTTTTTTAAAATCGTTTAACCGAAAACCGTCCTGTTTTGACTGGCGGTTAAACGGAATTGGAGATATCCGTGATGTTACAGCACTAGTAACAATGTCGTTTTAGAATAATGTGTAAGATCATTAAAGTAAATTAAAAACAGTAGAGGACCTAGGATAGAACCTTGTGGTACACCATGTGTTAAACTTGGATGAATATATATATTGAGATCTATTACAAAGATTACTTTCAAACCAAGATGACAGACAAATTGGAGTGTTGTTCTAGTTTCCAAGTGGTAAGTCATCACACCGATTACTGAGCTGGGAGACATTGCCAGGCATAGTGCCAGGTGGAGGGGCATAAATCGAAACTTTATTAAAAAAAAAAAAAAAAAAAAAAAAAACGGGAAAACGAAACCGTCCAATTGAAAACGGAATCCGCCATGGGCGGTCGGATACCGGACGGTTAAACGTTTGACTACAGCACTATTATATACAATCACCAAATGCTTTGAGGGGCACAGTTAAAACTACTGCCTGGAAGGTGATCTCCAAACTGTGCAGTCTTGAGATCACCGACGAGTTATAGTTTTATTTAAAAGGAAATTTACTTGTTGATAAAGAGCATTGTTTTTGTCTAGTGTAGAACTATCAACAAACTTTTATTACAATCTCGGGATCCGAGACTCGAAATCGAGTCTTCACCAGACCAATACGCTTATCACAAACTACATGTAGCTCGGACTGGTGCAAATTAGCCTGCTATTTCCTAAATATCGTGCTATTTTTTAAACAAGACCAAGATTTCTCTGGATATTTTCTCGACCAAATAGCCCGCTAATTGCAACTGCGGAGCTGATGAGGACGCAAATTAGCTGGCTAATTTGAGATCGGGCTAAAAAGAAAAAATCAATCGACTGGTTATTTTGTAACTTCGGTCTGAATGAAGACAGGCCTTATGATAAGTTTTGTGGTTAGTTTTGGTTTATTTTGTTTTTGAATGGAACTCCTTCATGTCCATTGGGCGAGTGTGACCGTGTTTTGTATGTATTGGGTTGGGAGTTTCTCTTTTGTTACAGTATACATGCACATGGGAGCCTGGACAATGAGAAATTGTCAGTTATATGATTTGTTCATTCTACCTGTGAAGGTACCTTTCACGAGAGGGGGAAAAATGTACAGCTAGAATTTAAAAGATCATCCCTGATTCATCTGTCATTCTATGGGTTAATGACTATGGAAAATGAATGAGATACAAGATAACATAAATAGATGTTTGATGACGTCACATTTCACCACTCTATGCCCTTGATTAAAAAAGAAGGAAATTGGATAGAATTGTTGGTTTTGCTCTGCCTATATTTGCATTGGAAGCTCAGAAATTGATTTTTCTCTTGCCGGCAATTACACACATGCCACTATTGTGCACCAGCTGTGCTACTTGTTTGTTTTCATCACATGTGTTACCATCAGTTGCTAATTGAAATATAATATATTACATGTTCTTTAATTCAATCGCAGGATCACTGATCCAATTGATTTTTCCTCTCAACATCTCAAGCTAGGAAATCACTTACAAATAGCTTACTTTAATGTTCTTCTACAATTAAGGACAATTTAGCAACCACCTGTATAGAAAGACCACATAATTTTTTCCTGTGAAATCTAACTTGTCTATATGTATAGTGTATAAAGATCATCTGCCCACAATCACCACATTTTTGTTGTCTTACTGTATTTAGATTCATGTTTGATTTTGTTTTAAATTGAATGCAACCAGAAGATACCAACCTTCATGTACGTTAAATGTGATCAAGGATATAATTATATTGTTTTAAAAATGTTGTTACTTTTGTTAGCTTTCATATCAGTGTAATAGATGAATACATGTAAGTGCTTTTTTATAATTTTAGAACCACTTTTAATTATTCTAAAAATCTATTAAGTGCAGAGATAAAATTTAGCAAGTGATATCCTTTCAGATGGAACAAAGCATTACAAAAGTCAAGAGAGCAGGCACTCTTTTCCGTAGCGTACATGTTGTTTCCATAGTAATATGCTTTTCCAGCAAAATTTTAATAGCTCTGTGCAATTTTATTGATCTCTTGAAAACAATAGTTGATGAATATAATTACCTAGGAGTAAACATGTTTTTGTTGTGCCACAAAGTGTTGTAAATGGCATCAATGATTTAAGATGAGGAAACAAATTACAACAAGATATAAACACAAATTACTTTTATTATATTATTGTGGAAGGAGCCAACAGGAAAACAGTAGCATACTCTTGAATGTGTTGGCCCCTAATATCAAATACAACAATTAAATTTTACTTAAAGTGATGGAACTCCAAATATACATGTAGCTCTAGTGAACATCCTTTTTTACACTGGCAGATCATAGATTTTTCTATCCATGTACAGGGATTGATATTTTAGACTTGGGTATCCTAAAGAGCTCTACGCGTAAGGCTGATCTGGGTTAAGCGGACTAAATCTGAGAAACCCAGATAGTCTGTATCTGATTTCAGGATTATCGGTCCTCTGCTGATTTCATTAACCTATTGAATTCACTTTCATTTTCATCAGAGGGGGCCTGCATATAGTATTTTTGTGTCGTTTATATAATTACTGTACAATGTACATGGAAGAACCAAGGTGGTGATGTGCTTGAAAAGTGTGGAAGAGTTATCAACTGGTTTCAATGGCTTATGGATGGGTTTAATACAACATTCAAATTTATGGATGTTGTCTTTCTGGGGACCTAGTGATGAGGTATTCCATTAACATGTTATTAATGAATGAAATAAAATACTTGGAATCCAGTCTGAATATTTTGTGCTATGTCAGGCAAGCCTTCAGATTGTCAAAAACAACTTTTGTATTTAAGAGTATGCATATCATTTTAATATGTTAGTAAACGTTATATTGCATCAAGAAAGGGCTCCTCACTATTATTTTTTAAGGGGGTATGAATTTAAAATTTAAAGGAGGGGTGGGGTGGGGGCTGAATTTTTTTTTTTTTGGGTGGGGGCTGAACTACATATAGGTACCATGCCACTGTAAGTATCAAGCCGTGATGTACACTCAAGTCTACTAGTACTACTGTATGTAGATTTGGAAAATTAATGACAAGTAAATTTCACATTAATGCAATAAGTACATAATGTTGAAAGAAAAGAAGACTTAATTTTTGCATCAAGCAGGCAAATTAATAAAAGAAAACAAGGTCCAAACAAATTCACATAAAAGAGGCTGATGTGTCAAATATACTGTACATGTAGGAAGAGTTGACACCAAAGACATGGTGCTGAATCATAACAGCCCCTACATCAATGCTAAATCATTGTGACAATCGGCAAACTTCTTGTAATTCCTGTCTGGGCATTCAAGCTCCAAACCACACCACTGCAAACTTTACTTTTACTTCTTGTTCTACGGTACATTTTCCAGGAACCCTTGCCCCCCCACCCCCCCCCCCCCCCCCCACTCAGCATTGAATATTCTAGATGAACATTATCCAAACTCCTCACTTCTACCCTGGGACAGGACACGTGCCCTAAGAAACAATAAACCTACCGTATATAACGGTGTATAAACCGCACTTTTTTGCCGCCGAAAAAATTTCAAAGTCGGGGGTGCGGTTTATACACGGTACACCAAAAAAAAAAAAAAATTTTTTTTTTTAAAGTTTCAATTTATGCCCCTCCACCTGGCGCTATGCCTGGCAATGTCTCCCAGCTCGGTAATCAGTGTGTTGACTCACCACTCGGAAACTAGACCAACACTCAAATTTGTCTGTCATCTTGGTTTGAAAGTAATCTTTCTGATAGATCTCAATATGTAGTTTATAATAATAATTCCTCCAATTTTTCTTCTATTACATGGTGTACCACAAGGTTCTATCCTAGGTCCCTACTGTTTTTTAATTAACAGTACCGTAATGATCTTACACACACAAACAAAAAAAAATCTTGGCAAAAAAAAAAAAAAAAAAAAAAGTTTTTTTTTTTTTTTTTTTTTTTTAAGGGCGAAAAAGAGGGGTGCGGTTAATACACGAGGGCGGTTTATACAACGTTATTTACGGTAACCTAAAACCCAGTTCAAATCCTTATTCCTAAATCCTAATCCTCTATCTTTGAATAACTAAAACTGGAAGCAAATCTTGGATTACCTCTTATTTCAACCCAAAACACTGGTTTAGTCACTAGTCAGGCAAGTAGAGGTAGAGTTGAGCCCTTTCCTATCGATATCAGGCCAACATTTGATGGGATATTCAGAGCCTTCTGGTTGGAAAACTTGTCTGTCTGAGGCTTAATATTATAATCTTCGACTCAGTTCCTCGGTTACATGTAGATGTACATGTAGAACGTACTGATGTAGATCGTATCAGGATGACAGTGATCATGCTACTTCCCCCTTTACTTTTGCGCAGCTTTCCGAGAGTTCCTCCCCATGCATGTTCAGTCAATCCGCAGACGACATGATTACACATTCATGATCTCATTCAAACCCTTACCATGTTGGGCTATTTATAGATCATGTGGGGGAACAGTATGTACATGTATGCACATGTTTCAGCTGTTTACTCTTGACAGATGTACACGTACATGTACAGCTTGGTGAGAGTTGTTATACCCAGATACAGTATGTTACAATGAGGATTAGAACTTCCATGGCACTATTTTTGGAATTAGAATATGTACACCAACAAAACAAAAACAAAATGAACCAAAACAAAACAGAAGTACATGTGATATTTGTTTGTTTGTTTGTTAAACCCGACTGCTAAGAAAGCATGACGTGTATAAGTACATGTAAACAACCAGGGGACCAACGGCTTTACGTCCTCGCTGAGGGACTTGGTAATGAGGATCAACGCCTCAGTGCGCTTACCAAAGGGCACTAGTGTATCAACTTGGTTTAGAACCTGGGACCGTCTACCACTGAGTCATCGCAATATTTTGTTGAAAGAATTGATGAAAAACATAATGCTTAGGTAATTCAAACGGCAATTTCGACTTTTGTAAATTTTCATGACCAATTATCCCCTATACGAATTTCAGTACGCTTACACGCGAGCTCGTCAGCGTGCTCGCCAACGAGTTCGTTGACGAGCAAGCAGACGAACTCGCCAGCGAGCTCGTTTCGTTCCAAATAAGCAAATTAGCTACGAGCTCGTTGGCGTGCTCATTGGCGAGCTCGTTGGCATGCTCCAAATATACACGCTCGTCACTGGCCTATAAGCTCGTTGGCGAGCTCGTTGGTTTGCTCGTCAACGAGTTCGTCAACGAGTTCGTCGGCGAGTTCGTCAACGAGTTCGTCGACAAGCTCGTCGGCGAGTTCGTCGACAATCTCGTGGAATGGCTGCAAGCTTAATGGTAAACTGATTGATACTTCATAATCGATATTGGCAATATCGATATTACCAATTAGGTAATACCAATATATATCGATATTACCAATTAGGTATATTCTATTCTCAATTGTATTAACTCCATCACATAGATCATTTGAAGTGTATTCAAGAGTAACATTTAAAGTGACTCAGGCTCGTACACATATATATATACTAAATATGTATATTGTTTCTTGGTTAGTAATCATATAATCAATATCAATCTATCAATCTATTGCTAAAATGTGAATGTAATTGTAAAATGATCAGACAAAATAATCTATTGGTTAATAATGGCAAAAGGAAAATAGAAATCACAAAAATGATGTGCATTGTCTTAATTTGCTTAACAAATCATGATAAATGTATTTTTCTGTCACACGTGTAAAGTAATAATGAATATTCATGAGATGATTGGTTTCAATTGGCCCCATTAGACTTTAAAAGGTTTTCAATTGGTTTTAATTGGACCAATTGAAGTCCAACTTCAGGCCAATTTGGGTCCCATTAAAGTATAATGGGGCATAGGCCAATGGGGCCAATGGGCCCAATTGGTCCAATAGGGACAATCTGGACCAATTGAAACCATCTGAAGTCCTATTAAATTCCCATTGAAACCTGTTAAAACCTATTGAGACCAATTGAAACCAATTGAAAATTAAATTGGTGTTCAATTAGTTTCAATTGGATTTTCGTCTTGGGTACCTAGTTACAACAAAAAAGTGAGTTAGTGGGGCTGAAGATAAGATCACATATTGCACAACAAAAAAGTTTGAAACAGTCCGTTAATTCCTCAGCCTCCTCTTATGTAATAAATTCCTCTTATGGTACCAGTTAAACTTGAAGTAAATTGTTTGGTTTGACAGAAGCTAAAAAGACAATTAACAGTGTTAATTAACACAGGAATTTACAAGGTCATGGGCTCAGCCTGCAACCTCATATGGTACTGCATGTCCTACAAAATGGCCGCCTATAGCCTTGCTTCAGACTGTATAATTTCCCACTTTTCTGTGGCAGACCTGCCGCAGACTGTTCCTGTGGCATACTGGTATGCGGCAAGTCTGGAGCAAACTTTCGCCCTGCCGCAGATCTACCGCAGACTGTTCCTGTGGCGTACTAGCTGGTATGCGGCAAGTCTGGAGCAAAGTTTCGCCCTGCCGCAGACTGTTCCTGTGGCATACTAGTATGCGGCAAGTCTGGAGCAAAGTTTCATCCTACCGCAGATCTGCCGCAGACTGTTCCTGTGGCATACTAGTATGCGGCAAGTCTCGAGCAAAGTTTCATCCTGCCGCAGATCTGCCGCAGACTGTTCCTGTGGCATACTGGTATGCGGCAAGTCTGCAGCAAAATTTCATCCTGCCGCAGATCTGCCGCAGACTGTTCCTGTGGCATACTGGTATGCGGCAAGTCTGCAGCAAAATTTCTTTCTGCCGCATACTTCGGCATACTCTTTGCCGCAGACTAAAAGTCTGCCGCAGAGCTGTGGCAGGTCTGCGGCAGGTCTGCGGCAGGTCTGCGGCATACTTTTCACTTTCCTATGGGGAGTTTACCCCCGAGCTCGCCACGAGCTCCCCAGTTTAACCCGAGCTCGCCATGAACTCCCCCTTTTACCCACGAGCTCGCCACGAGCTCCTCGTTTTACCCACGAGCTCGCCACGAGCTCCCCCTTTTACCAACGAGCTCGTCACGAGCTCCCCAGTTTATACCCGAGCTCGCCACGAGCTCCACCTTTTACCCACGAGCTCGCCACGAGCTCCCCCTTTTACCAACGAGCTCGTCACGAGCTCCCCCTTTACCCCTGAGCTCGCCCACGAGCTCCCCAGTTTACCCGCGAGTTCGCCACGAGCTCGTGACGAACTCGCGCACGAGCTCGCCAACATTTAATAAGATCGTTACTAGCGTCCTGGAAGCGTGTTACGAGCTTAAAGTCTAAAAAACGATCTTATTAAGCTTACCACGAGCATAATACGAGTTCGCGACGAACTTAAATTTGTATAGGGGATAGGTGATCGTAATATCAGGGTTCAACACTGACCTTTTTGACTCTGGGTCTGGTTCGAATCTTAGTGTCTTTGTACTATAAAAGAGGGTCCCTTGTTAAACTTTTTCGCAAATTTTGGGGTCCAGAGACCACATTCGAGATCCCATATGCATTGTGTGCCTTTAAGTGTAGACTCTGTAGAGACCCAACAATACTGTCTGCTTATAGAGCGAGAAGGGTGTTAACTCATAGCCTGTATTACAGAGGTAAAGCCCTTCTGGCTCTCAACAGATGATGTGTGCATACTAGATGATGATTGATTAGCTACACTGTCCCACATGTCCACATTCGTGTTGGTGCACTTCAAGTTGATGGTCTTTTTTTATGATCGTTGTGTTTACTTTGGGTTGGTCCTAACAGTCTCATCAATCATTCGGAAAAAGCTTCTCATTAAATACCGTATGATCATACAATAGCTTAATATAAATTGTAAGGGCAGCTTTGAGTATAAAAGGGCAGACTCGATTTTTTCCTTATTGGGCACGTTCATTTTTTTGGCGTATTTTTCTTCCCCATACTGTATGTTGGTTAAAAGATTTAAATTAAACATACGGCCTACTTGTACTTGCACTTGCACAATGTCTTCCATTATTTAAAAGTATTTAATTTGCCATAAGTTCAGTTTCTGTTTCTGTCTCCCATAACTTCTATAGGCCCACTATCAAATTAGTTTTCATGTTTTGCATGCTTCGCTTAATTGTCCAGGCAAAGCTGTACAAATTACACTGACATTTTTTTTATCTTGAAGAAATTGTTGTTGTTGTTGTTGCGATTAATGGCGTTTCCATCGTCATTCGATGATTTCCGCCAGGCAATGTGAGAGGGCGTAGTTACTGGTCCTCTCTTAATACTTTTACTGTTGGATCGACGATAGCCTAGTGGCGTTGTGTTGTGCAATTAACAATGTCAGTAAAATGTCAGTAAAATTGTTAGTAGTTATTTTCTGAATTGTTATTCGGCTTGTTATTTTAAAGAATTCATTAGGAAAGAAAGGATGAAGTGGTTGAATATTAGTTGCGATCAGTTCATTACATTAGGACGTTAGTTTAAAACCTCTCTCCGTAAAATGAAGATACATGTAGTACTTATAGCTGGTGGCATCCTCCTCCTGAAGTTCTCATCACAGTTTTATTTGATGCTGTTGATGAGAGCTTTTTTTCCTTCTTTTACAGTACTTGAAGAAAAAAGATTATTTCATCTCAGTGCTCGGAGCCAGAGGGGCATTAACTGTGTCGGAGTATATGAGTTAACGCCCTTCTGGCTTCAAACAGATACCGCAATCTGATAGCGTTCTGGATGTCCTCCCACAATTTCTTATCACAGTTTTATTTGTGAAGTTGTCTGTTATTTTGTATCGTTTGTGAGAAAACCGGAGGCAATTTCCCCCATTAAAGAGGATTACATCAAGAAAACAGGATGCCTGTAAGAAGATGTAAATAGGTTCTCACACAAAACACAAATTTCATCACTTATTCCTGTCTCTCGAGAGCAAAGTTTGACTCTTAATCCCTGTTTGTGAGATAGTTTTGATCTTCATGAATAAAGAAATAAAAGTATCTTTATGAGGCACGTCCACTCTGCCAAGTATAAGTGATTAGGAAAGACTGGTACTGGCAGAATAAAGTTAGCTGCCAGTTATCCAATAGCAAAAGGATGCCGTCCGTTTTGGCGGCCGCCGTATAAGAAAGGTGTGACAACTGGTAGCGCACCAATCTCTATCCCTATTATTTGGTATTCTCTTGATCCAGATGGCTTTGTGAATCCTGGCAAAGTCCTGGTATGGTTCTCTCTTGGTATTATCCATGCTCCCTCTGTTTGTTGTGAATTTTCTCTGCCCGCATGATCGGTCATTGCTGATTTATTTTTAAAGAATTATTCTGTGTGTTGTATGAGCACACGTGTTCAACACTCATAGAATATTGACAGATGTACATGTACATGTAAACAACATAGGCAGGGCTCAACACTAACGGGAGACCATCGCACTTGGCTCTCAAATTGCTTGGACCCCACCCTCCCTCCTTCCAATTTTGAAATTTAAATAGTGGGGGCCCACTCACACAGACCCTCAAAGTTCAACTGGGATCAACCCCCTGGAAAAAAGAAGTAAGTTTGACTCTAGATTGTAGTCCTGCTGTAGGGGTAAAATAGTTGTGAGACACATATTTCTTGTTATCAGTATCAAAACAGAGAAGTAAGGATATATTTTTTAAAGTAATTTGGTTGGTGACTGCCGCATTATGACGGTACATGTATGTCTTGGTGCATTCGTTTTGATGTGAATATAGATTGTAGTATTGACTTTGTGAGTGCCCAGAAGGGGCTTTTGACACACATCTTTCTGAAAAGTCATCTCCATCTCATATCTCCATGCAGGCATTCCCACAGTTGCAGTCTTTGATTTTTCCCACATTCCAGTGTTTCATCAGCTCAAGATTGCCAAATAGCCCGCTTTGTCTGATTTGGGAAATAAGCCAGAAGTTACAAATGGCATCTTCATCAGCTCGAGAATCGACTTTGAAACTCGAGAAATTAGCTCAAGATATTTTGCTCAGCGTTCGCGCATTGTGCGAGTTTTTGGACTGGTGAAGACGCACCGTACAAATAGTGAGATATTTTGCAAACTAGCCCAAGATATCTTGGGATAATTATCTCGACCAAATATCCTGTAATTGCAACTGCGGGCTGATGAAGATGCAAACTAGCTGTATAATTTGCGATCGGGATCATTTTAATAGCGAGTTATTTGTCAATCTCAAGCTGATGACGACAGGCCTATTGAGAATTAGTAATAGGGGAAGACGGCCATGGGGACAGACCTGACCTGCCTTCTTCGACCCATCTTAAAAAACAAGGTTTCCCTGCGGTATGTCAGTTTTAAGGACTTAAAACTCAATCATCCCTTACTTAACCATTCAGGGCGTAATGATAGAGCCATGGACACTTGACAATATGATTCTCAAAGATGACAAAAGATTGATCCAGGAGTTCTGGAGGGGCGTATAAAATATTCATCTGTTTGTCAGTGCCAGAAGTGTCACTTTCAACTGCACTTAGACTCTTCATGTATTGTATTTTGGTTAATGATCGGTTAAATCCCTCTCTAATAGTTGCTTTCACCTCAAGAGGTGTTCTGTCACATGTAGGACAGAAGTTTTCCATTGTTGTAAGAGAAAAAATATATAGCAATAAGAAGAAAAATAGATAGCAATAAGAGAAGAAATAGATAGCAGAAAGAGAAGAAATAGATAGCAGAAAGAGGAGGAAGGAGAAAGCATGACACCCCCGTACAAACTAGGGGTTCGGGGGTTTGCTCATTTTCTTTTGTTGCTCAAGAGGGGGAGGACGGGAAAGTTGCTTACAGGTATCACACATATTTTAATTGGGACCTGTAACAGTCCAAAAGCACTGACTTCTGCAATGAGGGCAGTCGTTCAGTTCTAAAAATTTTGCCCTCCATAAAAATAAATGCACTTTGCATGAATTAGGATTTTTAGAAGAAATGAGCATATTAAACTTGCAACTTGCAAAGGATATCATAAAATTGCTGTTTTTTGTATGGCTGATGACATTCAAATGTTAACAAATTTGTGGTTATCTGATTTTTCTTATTATAGAATTACTGAATTACTCATTTCTTTGATCTTTCTGCAAATCAACTTTTATTGCGATGGTGGACTACCCCTTTAAATGTTACAGTGAGAAAGGAATTGCGCCTTGTTTGAGTGGCCGACATGCAGATATCATGACATCATTGAAAATAAATAGTTTGAAGGATGTTAAGCCTACATAGATGTACATGTACAGTAAGCAGGGCAAGCGATTAAGAGGCTTTGAGGTGAGGGCCCTCACACACCAGAAATAACAGTTGACCCATTTGCAATTGCGCAGTGATGATCACTAATTTATTAAAAGCCTTATTCAAAAGTTCACACTTTCCAATTTGTGTGGTGAAGTGGTGTTTATAAATTGGAAAAGGGTAATAGTTTTCCCAGGTATAGTAATTGTTCATTCTCACTATACTTGAAAGATATTGTAATTTATTCAAAATGCAACTAACTATACAAGTTCATGTTTAAACTGTCGTCGTATTTTAGTCTCAGTGAAAAGAATATGAAAGACTGATTAGAGTTGATTTCTATTGGGATTTCATGTCATCTGCCCCCCCCCACATACCAAGGAGGGTGCAAAAAAAATCCTCAAAGCAAACTGAATGCTCCACAGTCTCAGCAATCTTATCTCCCCAAGAAATTGTGATTGCGATATCATCCTGGCAGAAGGATGAGAGATTTTGTTGCGTGCAAGATTAAGATGTACATGTACATACAAATGATTAGAATTCCATTGCGTCTTGTGTAAGCAAATATGTGCTGCATTATGCCTCCCCTAGTTCCTGGGTATGATGAAAGTTAAAGCCCCTCAAAAGTGTTGGGAGCCCCTAATTTGCCAAAAATTTGATGGCAACATTTCACTTAAATTGTATCATAATGTAAAAGAGAACGTTATTTAAGACCCACTTTTACAAAATGTTGTCCTCTTTCACATTATGATACAATTTCCGTGAAATTTTGCCATCAAATTTGTGGGGCTCCCAACACTTTAGAGGGTCTTTAAATATAAAGTTCCTAGATACACTGGAAATTCAACTGTTTACATAAATGGCACCTTCCATCTATAAACCAGTTATTGTTTCGCATGCATTCACAACTGATACTGCCAAAATGTTGTAATTCAAAACTAAATTCATAATTATAATGATAAGATCTGCTTAGACAAGCCACTGTAGTCATAGCAACTTGTTGACACCTTGAAATCCAGGGGCCTCAGATGGCAATTTTCAGCTTGGCTGGCAGGCTGAATAACTTCAAAGATAATGTTAAACAGTACTCATCACCCTAAACAATAATTGCTCTGTACATGTGTGAGAAGATCCATGTAGCAATATTATATTCAATACAGCAATTTATGAGTACTTGTAGTTGTCTAATACTCATACACGCTTTTGCAGATTAGGGCACACTTGCTTAGAAATCAAGTTCAACTTGGGTTCTATACATGTGTGAGGTTTTATGTTTATTAATGCTATATTTTCTTCCTACCCCTTTAACGATAACCCATATGATGTCAAGTAAAATGTGTTTACATGTAGGTTGATTTTACACGTACTAGCTGTTCAATTATTTTTTAGGTGATTGGTGCATGTACTCTTTAGGGCATAGAAAATGTATTAGAAAATTGTGAGAAGCCTCATAGGAAATTCAGGCTGTTGCTCAACATGTAAATTTAAGATGAAGTTCATTTACACATGTTTATGACAATGAACCAGTTCTTACATACAGTAGTGCCTCCAGAACAATGCTGACATAATTTGTATTGATTGGAATAACTTTCTATGTTGTGAACCTGCGAAGGTGGCTGAAATCCTTAGACTTATTGGAACAACTTGTCTGGAATAATTAAATCAGTCCTCTTTAAAAGGCACCAGTCACAAAAACAAACAAACAACGAAATGTTACAGCTTCTGTGTATGAAATCACTCCAAAGAAGTTTTACCCAGCATTCTATGGGTTAATGGTTAAGGAGAACAAAATAATATGTAAAGATGTAAATGATCTATCATATAAAAATCCTGCCAACGAAACCCAAGCCAGACGTACAGTGTGAGTTTCCATCCGTCCATTGCGTCAACAGGTCTAAGAACACATTGGTTTAACATTCTTTTGGGGATGCTTTTCCCTCTACCAAAGTATTACTTGAAGCTGACATGTCAAACCGAACATACCGGCATTGGATTCGACACATTTAGAGCCCTTAAAATTACTTTTACCTCATTTTTAAAAAGTTGTAGAGAGTATTTCAGCTTGCTTTTCTCTACAGAAGTAGTATTTGAATCTGACACATCAAATTTAACATACTAGCATAGGATTCAAAACATTCAGAGAAAAAAATGAAATTGGCCCTTTTAAAGCCCCACTGTACTACTTGTAGCTACTTGCTCCCTCTATATAGAAAACAATGCCTAAGCTGTGCCCGTTGGTCCGTCATGATCCTCCTTTTCTTATGTTACATGTAATTGAGAGCCGAGTTGATGAGATAGCAACCTGTCAGTGACCTTGCTGGGTGGTCTATCCCCCTGGCCAAACTAGTACAGACAGGCTTTATATACTGGCATGGGGTTCAAAACATTCAGAGAAAAAAAATGAAATTGATTTTTGATTGGTCCCTTTAAAGCAGCCATACTTTCAATGTTTGAATATATCTATAAATAGGTGTATGATTGACATGTCTAGCCCGTGGGCCTATCTCTCTTTCCATATGAAGACTTCCTCTGGAGTCTGAGTAAAGCCGCAACGGCAGAAGAGAGATTGATTGGCGTTGATCTCTTATTCAAATGTTTGTGAATTAATTCCCAGTTTTAAAGGGGCAAATAATGTTTACTTGTAGAAAAGCTGCAATTTTAAGAGAAGGAACATCATCAAGCTCTCAGAACTTTCAGATTTTTAAAAAGCGAATCAAGATGTTGTATGGAAAGTTGCAAATGCATTGAGTGCTGAAAAGTACACACATTGATGCATTTTGCCTATAAGTAAAACTTTTTTTTTCTGTGGGAGCTGGGTGCATATTTTCTGACAGATTATATACAAAAAGTATGGGGGGGGGGGTGTGACTAAACAGAACATACATTTAACTTTAAAGTTATGGGCTCCATGTACTGCTCGTGGAAACTGACCACCATCTTCCTTTAAAGTTTATTAACTGTCTTGTGAAACCTAGAGCTAAAGTAGCCATATACTCTGCAAAGTGAAAGCTATGTGTTTGCAGCAAATGTAATATAGTTTCACTTTCATATGACACATAATATTCCATGTACTTCTGATAGACTTTAGACAACACTACATTCATGTACATTTTTGCTACTTACACATACAATGTACTAGTACTAGCACTATACATCATTACATGATTCATGTGTGTCCAAATGGTGTAATGATCATTAACGTGATGTGACAAACAACGCAAGCAGTGCCAAGTTGTAGTCTACAGATGTAGATTTCTTTGCAACACTTGAAAACCCATAAGTGTCTAATGATCACTTTACTTTTAACAAGTGCATAGTCATAATTTACACATGCCATAGTAAAGCCTCATCAAAGTTTGCTGCAAAAAAAAAACAATATAGGCTTTCATTTAGTGCATTTTACATCGGGTACCAGTATCTTTCACCACAAAGGACCCTGAGTACGGTACCTTCAAAGGGGCTGTTATTATTCGTAGCTAATTACCCCCCATTTGCATTTGCCATTTATTTTGCCGCCACCACAGTTTTTGTCTCGCCTGCGTAGCAAAAAGCGAGACATAGGCGCCGCTTTTCCGGTGACGGCGGCGACGGCGGCGGCGGCGGCGACGGCGACGGCGTCAACATCAAAAACTTAACCTAAGGTTAAGTTTTTGAATTTTTGATATAATTTTTAAAGTATAGGTTCTTAGTCAATGAAACTTGGATTATAGGGTAATCAAGTATCCCCAATCATGTGAGTAGAATTTCAGATCACAAAGTCAAGGTCAAAGGTCATTTCAGGTCAACAGACTTGGACTATGTTGTAGCATCATCATCGAAAACTTAACCTAAGGTTAAGTTTTTGAATTTTTGATATAATTTTTAAAGTATAAGTTCTGAGTCAATGAAACTTGGACTATAGGGTAATCAAGTATCCCCAATCATGTGAGTAGAATTTCAGATCACAAAGTCAAGGTCAAAGGTCATTTCAGGTCAACAGACTTGGACTATGTTGTGGCATCATCATCAAGATTTTCAAAATGCTTCGTTATTTTTCAACCGATTTTGATTCTGATTGTTTCATATGATAGGGCTAGGAAGGGGATTTAAAACTTGTACACAGAATCGTGAAATTCATTATCTATGCTAATTTATGCAAATTTATTTGAAATCACAAAAAATGCTTCTTCTCCTTCATTTCTCGACCGATTTTGATTTGGTTTGCTTTATCTGGTAGAGCTAACTTTGGTACACTAAACTTCTACACCGAATTTTGAAATTGTTCTCCATTAATTAATAATAGTAATTTATGCAAATTTTTTCCAAAAATAACAAAAATTGCTTCTTCTCCCTCATTTCTTGACCGATTTTGATTTGGTTTGCCTTATCTGGTAGAGCTAAATTTGGAACACTAAACTTCTACACAGAATTTTGAGATTTTACTCCCATTGATTAATTATGATAATAATGCAAATTTATTCCAAAAATAATTTAAAAATCACAAAAAATGCTTCTTCTCCTTCATATTTCGACCGATTTTGATTTGGTTTGCTTTATATCGTAGAGCTAACTTTGGTACACTAAAGGTCTACACAGAATTTTGAAATTGTTCTCCATTAATTAATTATGGTAATTTATGCAAATTTATTCCAAAAATAACAAAAATTGCTTCTTCTCCCTCATTTCTTGACCGATTTTGATTTGGTTTGCCTTATCTGGTAGAGCTAAATTTGGAACACTAAACTTCTACACAGAATTTTGAGATTTTGCTCCATTGATTATTTATGGTACTTTATGCAAATGAAATGAAATTATGTCCCTTCCAGGGCATCACATTTTTATTTTTTGACCAGTTCAAAAGTGTACCACGATATTTGTTGTTGCGAGATGCGGATGAGCACTACAATGTACGTCATTGACGTTCTGGTTTATCATATTGAATTGCGTTATGCAGGCGAGACCGCCGAGAGCGTTTCCCTTGTTCTTTTGGTTTACTGCATCATTTGAACAAGCCTTCAAGGATTTATCTTCAGTTGTATGAAGTACCAGTTTTGAGTACTGTATATGTTAAAGGTAAAGACCAGTTTTGGAAACGCCCCCTCTCAAAAAATGAAATGGAAGCTCTTATTACCAATCATGTGAAAGAATATGTTTTGACTAATACGTAATGATAGAAATTTTGCCGAGAAACCGCCTACTAAATGATATATTTGGTAAAGTATTATCTATTTGGACCTGAAAGATATCACGCATTTTCTTTATTATGATGATTCCAAAACCTTGCAGTACACACTAGTGCTGTAATATCACGGATATCTCCAATTCCGTTTAACCGCCAGTCAAAACCGGACGGTTTTCGGTTAAACGAATAAAAAATTAAATTAAAAAAAAAATAAAAAAAAAACGATTTTTTTTTTTTTTTTTTTTTTTTTTTTTTTTTTTTTTTTTGACCAGCAAGCCAGGACTTTCATTTAACTGCGAGGTGCATTTGAAGGCGCTGATTTGTGCTTGTGAACTTGTCACAAATAATAGTAACAATGTCGTTTTTAGAAGAATGTGTAAGATCATTAATGTAAATAAAAAAACAGTAGAGGACCTAGGATAGAACCTTGTGGTACGCCATGTGTAAAAGTTGGATGAATTTTTATTATAAAGTACATATTGAAGATGACAGACAAATTGGAGTGTTGTTTTAGTTTCGGAGTGGTGAGTCAAAAAACAGATTAATGAGCTGGGAGACATTGCCAGGTGGAGGGGCATAAATCGAAACTTAAAAAAAAAAAAAAAAAAAAAAAAAAAAAAAAAAAAACGATTTTTTTTTTTTTTTTTTTTTTTTTTTTTTTTTTTTTCGTTTAACCGAAACCGTCCAATTGAAAACGGAATCCGCCATCGGCGGTCGGATACCGGACGGTTAAACGTTTGGTTACAGCACTAGTACACACTGATACTAATATATGCTAGATGATCAACCTTTTCTGAGCAATTCCACAACGTTTCTTTCACAATGCAATCGCAAGACCATAACTGGTCTTTACCTTTAAGAGGCCATTATTAATTGGAGCTAATTACCCCCCCCCCCCCCTTCCACCTGAAATTGCCATTCAAATATAAAATAGTTTCCATTTTGCCGCCTTCACAGTTTTTCTTTCTGTTCACTGCATTGTGTGAACAAGCAGGGACTTATCTTGCAAGTGGCTCTAAACTGTATCAAGTACCAGTAACAGGCCTTACGTTACAGGTTTAATAAAAGTCTGAGGCTGTAGACTGGCCAAGTTTTGACGAATATTTATAATCGAGTCAGTACTAAGAACCGATGTGTAACATGTTTTTTGCTGGTACATTGTACATGTTTGTTAGACCCAATTGTAAGGAAATTCTCAGAGGTCCACATTAAGTCATATCCTGACAGTAACTTAATCTACGACCAACTCAACATGTAACGGTACGATTTACCAAGCTAATTAGAAGGTGACCTCAGGAGGCCCACAAGTTGTTTGTAGGCACAAACCCATGTCCATTGTAGCACCTACTCTATCTATCTAAGGGCGTGTTTATGCTCAACTTTTTTCTGGCCAGAATCAGGCATCTGTTACGCGTTTAGTTTTAAACACGGTTGCGTCCTTTCTCACTTTTGTAGAATCACCGAAAAACGGCAATCCTGATCGCCAATCGTAAACTCACAAAAAGTAAACACGTTTAAATGGGGTCAACGCACTGACCTCTAGTGGGTCTACGCATGGACCATGGGACCATGGTCTACGTAGCATGCGCAGTGCAGGTTTGCGAATCCAGATGCAAGGCCAATTAAGGCCACCCAGGGAGAATTGCCTGGAGGAGCCAGAGAAGTGAGCATAAACAGTACACAGTGGAACTGCGATTACGATGAGCGTTTACGATGAGCGTTACAAATCGCTCATTCTGCCTTCAAAATTTAAGCTTAAATGCACCCTAAGTATCTTCTCCCGGTTCGGAGGTTGAGTGTGCATCTCTCCAAATCTCCATTTCACTCTATCTTCTGCCATTCTGGTGCACTATTGCAGTTTTATTCCACATTCTCTTCCCAATTGATTCTGGGTCTCCCTCACGGTCTAGTTCCTTCCACTCTTCCCTCCAACACATCCTTTTCGAGGCTTTGGTGCCTTTTAACATGACCAAAGTATTTGACTTTTCTCTGCCTAACCAATCCTACCAGTGCAATTTGTTTACGCCCTGCCATGTGCAATATCTCTCTGTTGGTTTTCATTCGTTTCCAGGAAATTTTCATCATTCTTCTGTTAATCCACATTTCAAAAGATGTTATTCTATTTTCTGTGGCCTTGCTTATTGTCCATGTTTCTGCTCCATACAATAGGACAGATATAACGGTTTATAGTCTTAACCTAAGTGCAAATTTCACTTTTCTATCTGTGAATAAGTCTTTCATGGTGGTGTACATGTACATGTACATGTACATCATACAGGGCCTAAACTTCAAGACTGTTGAATGCACCCAGTACATAGGCTGCTCCTTCGGAAGTCAGTCTGACTTGTGAAGTTAGGATAGGCTCAAGGATTTGTGAATTATCAAATACATTTGTAAGAGTCTGCCCCTGCAGACTAGCCAAAAGCTTGCCAAATGACTGCCGGACTTGGCAGTGATGGATGCATGGTAATTGGGTAATGGTATTAGAAAGTATATTTAGGAAAAAGTCGAGTTAAACCAGCCTCTCACAAAAATATAATTACAAAAAACTGAATACAGAACTACGGGGGCACATGATATTTTCCATTGTCTCCCCCACTCTCTCTCTCTCTCTCTCTCTCTCCGTCTCTTTTCTCTCCTTCACTCCATTTCCATAAAGACATGATCGGCTAGGCACCAAATAAGGGGGGAAATGGGTCAATAATTGCTGTTAAGATTGGTAATAATAAGAAATAAATGTGAGTTGAAATATTCTAGGAACATTTTAAAGTACCGGTACCTACCTCCGTGAAGCAGACTCATGTACATATACAATTCTTAATGTCATTAAATTCAAATTTTAGGTTAATTGAAAAGAGAGAATGATCCTGTGTCTTTGAAATTTGTGAGTAATTTGAATTCCAATCTTACTTGTAATATCATTTCCAGTTTCAATTTGGATTTATATTTGAATTTGAATTTTCAATTGTCAACTTCAATATTTATCAGTTTTAATTTCAAATTGAATTTGAACTTGAATTTGACATTGACTCAGAATTTTAAATTTGAATTGACTATGCAAATAAAAGTTGGAAGTAGATTTGAATTAAGAATGAAAGTGCATTTGAATTTGATTTTGATTTTCATTATGTACTGATTCATTTCATAAAGTTTGCTATTGATCCTTTTCTTTTCCTTGTACAGAACATCTAGGCAAAACCCTTGAGGATTACATCGCCAAGCTACCCGTGTCCGTCTACGTTGTGAAGATGAAGGGCCGCTCAGGTCTGATCCGGGCCAGGATGGCAGGGGCAGCCGTGGCCAAGGGACAGGTCCTCACCTTCCTGGACTCTCATTGTGAGGTGACGGAAGGATGGCTGGAGCCCATGCTTGCAAGGATCGCTGAAGACAGGTACCGTCTGACCCCATTCTAATTATAAAGGTGGACTGGTGGTAAATAATAATATTTCGCTTTTATATAATGCTTAAAGGTAATAAAAAGTTTTGGGAAATTTTGAAAATTTGTAGGGTAGTGATTCTTTACAAGTTTGATATGTTTGGATGCCACTGTGGGTGTATAATAAGCAGACTAGAAAATTTAGCCCCTAAAACACTTCTGCTTTCGAGAAAAATTGAATATAACAATTTACCGGTGCTCCCGGTAAATTTTGATAAATTTCAAATAGCGCCTACGGCCGTAAAATGGTAGCTGCGACCATGAAAATCTCAGAATATGTAATTGTGACATATAATTTCCAAACTAGAATAGCTAATCGGTCGTTTTTAGTCAAGAAACACTGTTTTATATCTTAATTAATATCTGGCCCTTGAGAGGGAGCTATACAACAAAAAGAGTTTACTATTTACAATTTCGTAACTTTAGACTCAATTTCAACCGCGACAATGATCACATAATATTGTCGGATTGCATATGCTTCCAAACTCTTCATTTGAACCAAATTAATGACCCCATACCGAAACTTTGTATTACCCATTAATACATCTACAATGTCTCTAAGCGCTTTACAGATATACTATTACCCCGGTCATTAGATTCAGTGCTTGCCCGCACACAGTGTGTGCAAAATCTCCACTCCCTGGGGAGCATACCAGCCAGGCATTACTTGACGCTCAAAAACTGTTTGACCAACAAAGACGGTCGCATCGTACCGGGTACCCATTTAACACCTGGGTGGAGAGTAGCAAGTGTTAGCGCCATCTTAGCACAAACCATGACATGTGCAATTTCTTATTTGGAACCAAAGAATTTTTGCTGAAATTTCACATTTCTGTAGACCAAAAGATTAGCAATAGACCTTCCAAGTTCTGCTGTGAATGAAACATCCTAATTACATTCTATAACTTCCTATTTCCTATGGGCCTGGTTCTGGCCTGTAGCCCTAGTTCCTGTTTTTACAGTAAAAGATTTAGATTCACAAAAGACTGTCTGCACCGGTCTTTGCAACACCCCCCAGGACATTCTTGTGAAAAAACCTGATTGGTTAATTAACATATTTACCTCCTGTGATATTTTTAGAAATATTGGGTTCAATACCATGTTTTTAACTTGTATTTGGGAACAAATGACATAGAATTTGGAAAAATGCAAACATTTGTGAGGTAAAAGAGTGGCAGCTGAATATAAATGCAGTTGGCAAATAGTATGTATCACTTCCATGCCTTTCACAAGACCCTTCTGTTTTAATTAAGTGTCCCCTGAACTCTGGAAAACAAATCAGAGATATTGACCCACACAGCTCTTATAACAATCCCTATGTCGACCCGCCCCCTAGCTCCAGGAATTCACTTGTCATGTTGCTATACAGGGAACCCTCACTCAGTCTGACTCATTACAGGCACGGGTACATTTCATATGTACATGTTCATTTGGTGCAAGTTAGGATGTGTTGTGCAAAGTTTTGTGGCACAATATTTCACAATATTTTGTATCCCTGTTGATACTGATAAATGTAGGTTCAAGTGCTTTTAATAATACCGGTAGTGGGTTTTTTAATGTGTCTGTGTCTATGCCTGCATTTCACTTGCAAATAGTTCAGCAGTAGAACTTACCCTTTTTCATGGTGCAATCAAGAAAATGGCGATGCCCATGTCTTGCTGAGAAACTGTACTTTATTCTTGCTTTATGCCTTTTTCATACACTTCGGTGTGGAATCTTGTAGATTGATGAGCAAGAGTGCAATAAATCTCTCAGAACAACTAAAGTTATTCCTTGATTCTGTGGGGTTTGTTCTCCTTTAAGCCTGTCTGCACTAGTTTGGCTAGGGGGATTAGACCACCCGGCAAGGTCACTGACAGGTGATTATCTCATCAAATCAGCTCTCAATTAACATAAGAAAAAGGGGATCATGGGGGACCAACAGGCACCAATCAGGCATTGTTTGCTATATAGAGGGCGCAAGTAGTACAGTGGGGCTTTAATAGAGCAGTGGGGAAGTCCCAGGAAGTCGATGTAATAACCCATATTGTTGTGTCATGGAAGGTTAGGATAGCAAAGCACTATGGCCTGCCTGGTTCATGGGTTTGATACAGTGTACTAGTCTACAGAGATGCAGTCCCCATAGGGCAACAGTATGGTAGTGCTTATATTCTCTCCTTGAGAACAGGCTGACTAAAAGTATTCATCTGTACACTTGTGTGTCAGAGGACTTATTTGTCAGGCATGGCTGAAAACTACTATACTGATTCAAAAGTACTTTAGTATTAAGGCACTGTAACGTCAGGCATACAATTTACCAAATTTCACCACAAAGCACAACACAACTCCTAACTGTTATATAAATTGCAACTCCTAGATCATATGATACATGTAGGTTTTATGGTACATTGTATTCCAGCAAATGTTAAAATATATGTAACTGATTTTATTGGAGGATCCAGTGCCTTTGAGTTGTTTTTTTAAATTCATAGAAAAATATGAAGCCATGTTGAAATGCTGTGTGTCATCATCTCCATCATTAATAATTTCTTTTTCTTTCAGGTGTTTGTAAATAGTTGACACTTCCTTTAATGCCAGCGTTCATTGATACTGATTAATGAAACCTGCGTCAAGTTGTATGCACCAGCTGCGAGTCAGTGCACCGTACTGATCAGATAATTACCTATGACACTCTGGAGTGGTCTGCTCAAACTGATCACCGACGGCTGCTTTCATTTTCGATACTATTATTATTATATTCCTAGTTTCTTTCTAGATGATAAATCACATCCATTAACAGTGCTTTTAAATTACTGATCTGTTTAATAGGCAGGTTTAATACAGGGCTGATTTTCTGCTTCCCATAAAATAGACAATTTAACTGTAATTTGTTTTTAACAGTAATTACCGTAATTGTCCAAACTGTTTTATGGGATGCAAGTTTCCTAACACAAAGAAACTGAAGCGAATGGTGGGAATTTTTTGAGACGGAACTGTCTCAGAGACACATATAAATTTGTCCATTTTATTGCTAATATTCTCATGAACATTCATGCACATTTTGTGTATTTGAAAAAGAATATAAATATTTGCATTATATTGATCAGTATTCATATTTGCATGCATTTTTAGTCATGTCATGTACACCGGAACATTGTACATCTACACGTATTCAAAAGTATATTGTCTTTTTGGAGCCAGCTGGGCATTAGACCTGTGTAAAATCAAATGAGTTATGCTTCTAATAGTGACCACCTGTCTGCAAAGACCACGTTTTTTGTTTCCCTAATTGAAAATAGTTTCTCATTGAAACATGTACTAAAGGAACCTGTCTACAAAGACCACCTGTTGTGTTTCCCTAGGGCTGTACATGTACTGCTTTCTGGCTCTAAACAAACAGTATGCTAGAGAACATGTGGTATGTACTCACAGGCTAGTCATGTTACTCTCTGCTAGTAGCTGACACCATCTGTTGGGTGTTTCCAGACTGACTTTGGATTTTGTACAGTTTTCTGTATTCAAGATTATTTGAAAGTGTCTTTAATCAGAAATATGAGCACCATGGCTAGTATTGAATTCGATAATTATGTCAGAATATGAGTATTTTACTAAGTTTCTGACTTACCTGAAATACTTGGCCAACTTTGGTATTCATTCCTAATTCATTTGAAGCTTTTGGCTAGGTATATTACCCTTATATTAAGACCGCTCCCTAGCATAATTTAGCCAATTATTTTTGAGGCCTCGATTGGCAGACGTATGGTGTTTATAATCATTATAAGCTGCGCACTATTATATTAGCGCGCATTTAATGTAACACGTTTATTGTGCATTATTTTACGATTGACAATGTGACATCACAATGATAATCACTAAGTATTTTACCTTAAAGTAAACTTACTATGAGTAAAATGCTTGGATGTGATCTGAATACAAGTTAGGACATATTACTTAAACCAAGTAAAAAAAGGCTAAGTAAAATACTGACTTAATCCACGCACTGAATTGAATACCGTAATTAACGTTGTATAAACCGCCCTCGTGTATTTTTTTTTTTTTTTTTGCCGACTTTTTTTTTTGCCGATTTTTTTTTTGCCGACTTAAAAAACAGTAGAGGACCTAGGATAGAACCTTGTAGTACGCTGTGTAATAGAAGAATAATTGGTGGAATTTTTTTTATCAACTACATATTGAAATCTATCAGAAAGGTTACTTTCAAACCAAGCTGACAGACAAATTTGAGTGTTGTTCTAGTTTCCGAGTGGTGAGTCAACACACCGATTACTGAGCTGTGGGAAACATTGCCAGGCATAGCGCTAGGTGGAGGGGCATAAATCGAAACTTTAAAAAAAAAAAAAAAAAAAAAAAAATTGGTGTACCGTGTATAAACCGCACCCCCGACTTTGAATTTTTTTCGGCGGCAAAAAGGTGCGGTTAATACACCGTTAATTACGGTACGGCCCCTGATTTTATCAGATTGTGAAACTTGTGAAGAGAAATTATTGGAAGTAAACTAAATGAGTCTGTTGAGACAGGACACTTATAAAAGCTATTAAAATGAAATATATTAGTGTTGAAAAATATCACAAATTGATTACTTGCAAACAGATGACCTCTACTCTTATCATTGACACTGTAGCAGTAAGCAGTAACAGCATGTACCTATTGAATTCTAGGCAGTTTCTTCATGATGCAATAACTCAACTAATACTCAACTTTACCTTCAGTATGACGGAAGTCTTCTTCTAATCTAACCGTTTTTTGTTGCTCCGTCCATTCCAGGACAATGTCCGATTGCCCCGTGATCAGCGTTGATACCTTTCAGTGCCAGCATGGCAACGATCATCAGATGGGCTGCTTGAATTGGCTCCTCTTCTTCTAATCTTCTAACCTTCTTCTAAATCTTTTTCTCTCTGCTTACCTAAATTTTTTGCAATGAATGAGAAAATCTGCTTAAAGTTTCATTCTATTAGTATTATTCTCCTTGTTTTACCAAATCCAAAACCCGGTCTGTTTGCCCCATCATTGACGTGATTGGTGAAACCTTTCAGTACCTGCACGGTAAAGACTCTCAGATGGGTGGTTTCTGTTGGTCCCTCTCCTTACACATATAATCTGCAATGATTGATTGGAAGAAGTGTTTCTCATCAAGATATTAATCTTCCAAAGCCTTTAACGTTCTTCCTCTTGTTCCATCCATTCAGGACGACATCTGTTTGCCCGGTCATTGACGTGATCAGTGATGACACCTTTCAGTACCAGCATGGCAACGACCCACAGACGGGTAGCTTCAGTTGGTCCCTCTTCTTACATATATTATCTGCAATGATTGGTTGACGGGGGTACTTCTCATTAAGATATTAATCTTCCAAAGTCTTTAACGTTCTTCCTCTTGTTCCATCCATTTCAGGACGACATCTGTTTGCCCGGTCATTGACGTGATCAGTGATGACACCTTTCAGTACCAGCATGGCAACGACCCACAGATGGGAGGCTTTGGTTGGTCTCTCTTCTTCAAGTGGTTTCCGGTTCCTAAGAGGGAACAGATCAGGAGGAAAGGAGATCCAACTGAACCGGTCAGGTAGGAAGAAAGAAAGAAATCAGAAAGCTTATAACCAATGACCTAAACTATAATATTTCTTTCCCCATGATGTATAGGAACTGAGTGATCCCCGTATTAAAGATAAAGTTGAGTTCTGGTCATGCGATTGCATTTTGAAAGAAACGGTGTGGAATCGATCAGAAAAGGTTGATCATCCTGATCTAGCATATAAGTATTGGTTTCGGAATCATCAAAATGGTATGAAATGATACTACACAAACATGTGGCCTAAAATTCTGTCCCGATTTTCATGCGGTTACATGCCATATTCAGAATATTAAGGCATTTGAAGAGCCATGCTGTTCCGGGACATCTTTTACCTAATGTTCTTCCACACTTGCATAATATTAACAATGATAACGCTCACAAATTATTTTCACCTCTTCCCAGAACTCAATCTTCTCTTTAAGCATAGGGAACTTGAGAATTCAGTAGTAATTGATCATGATCAGTCAAAAACTGGTCATGTAGATGGGACTATGGTGTGCCATGGTGTTCAGGATATTTTTGTCCTAGGTACAAGTGTATGAACATTATCTTGCTTTCTTTGTTTTCAGCAAGTTTTTTCTACCTTCTTTTCAATTGGCTGGCCTAAACTTTAAAAGATCAAAATTTTGTTAGATGCAGCTTCACTGGGAGTAGATCCAAATTAGTTTAAAAAATGATGTTTGATGGGCTAAAAAATACCTGATTTGCATTGATTTATTATCACCCTCTTTTGCAGGTCTCCCACAATGGCCGGTGGTCTGTTTGCCATCGACAAGAGCTATTTTGAGGAGCTAGGACAGTACGACCCTGGCTTCAACATCTGGGGTGGAGAGAATCTGGAATTGTCTTTCAAGGTAATAATACTTTAAAAATTGTTAGTTGTAATTTGCAGATATTATTCAATTTTTTTCTCTCCAATGGTACGGAAACCTGTATTAAAAGAGATGTTTTGATAAAGTGGAGAAGTTATCAGACTATTGGGGCGTTACAAGAAAGTTGCGATTGATTGCAAGTTGCAAAATTTGCAAGTCATCTTTGCAATTGATTGCAACTCAACTTTCTTGCAACACCCAACTAGTCTCCTAAATTTCCTAGGATTTTGTTAGGATTAAAGTTTTAACAATTGAATTAAGTTAACTAGGTCTAGCTTTTATTCTCTTTCTCTCTCTTTACTAATGGGGCATTGCAAGAAAATTGAGTTGCGATCAATTGCAAACTTGCAATTAATTGTAAGACTTAGGCTCAATTTTGGGGATTCGCAATTGATTGCAACTTTTCTTACAACGCCCCATTAGGATCACATGATATTGCTTCAAACCCCTGTCACAGTACTGATATGGTATCTTTTAGCAAGATATTAAAACTTATTTGCCGCTCTAAACTTTTTACATTCACTGCCTTTGAAGTTGCCTTGTTTGTCACTATCTTCAGGGATTTGTTCTTGGGATTTTTTTCCAGGTACCCCTTGCTTGGCATTATAAAGGTTCTTACATTCTAGTGAGAACTGCTTTTAGCATATGCATGCATGGCCTCTTTTTACTCTGATGATGGTATGTCCTTTTCTTTTTCGGTTTCTCCTTTTCTGTAGTTGTGGATGTGTGGCGGTAAGCTGGAGTTCATCCCTTGTTCCCACGTGGGCCACGTTTTCCGCAAGAAGTCTCCCTACCACTTCCCCCCTGGCACCAACTACGTCAATAAGAACAACAAGCGACTTGCCGAGGTCTGGCTGGACGAGTACAAGAACTTCTACTACAGGATATCACCCTCTGTGGCCAAGACTGATCCCGGAGATATCTCGGATCGGTTGAACCTGAGGAAGAGTCTGAACTGCAAGTCGTTCAAGTGGTATTTGGAAAACATCTATCCGGAATCATCGTGGCCAGTAAACTACCAGTTTATGGGTGAAGTAAGTTCAAGTTCAAGTTCACTTTATTCAATACTTTATTCAAAACTTTCAATAAAAATATACAAAGGATCTCAAGTTCAAGTGGTATCTAGAAAACATTTATCCGGAATCATCGTGGCCAGTCAACAACCAGTTTATGGGTGAAGTAAGTTCAAGTTCAAGTTCACTTTATTCAATACTTTATTCAAAACTTTCAATAAAAATATACTAGGGATCTTAGATTCAAGTGGTATCTAGAAAACATCTATCCGGAATCATCGTGGCCAGTCAACTTCCAGTTCATGGGTGAAGTAAGTACTCTGATGTTGGTTGATTGGGGCGGGTCTTAGATTCAAGTGGTATCTAGAAAACATCTATCCAGAATCATCATGGCCAGTCAACTACCAGTTCATGGGTGAAGTAAGTACCAGGATGTTGGTTGATTGGGCCGGGTCTAAGATTCAAGTGGTATCTAGAAAACATCTATCCGTAATCACGGCCAGTCAACTACCAGTTCATGGGTGAAGTAGTTACCAGGATGTTGGTTGATTGGGCCGGGTCTTAGATTCAAGTGGTATCTAGAAAACATCTATCCGGAATCATCGTGGCCAGTCAACTACCAGTTTATGGGTGAAGTAAGTACCCCGGATGTTGGTTGATTGGGGCGGGTCTTAGATTCAAGTGTATCTAGAAAACATCTATCCGGAATCGTCGTGGCCAGTCAACTACCAGTTCATGGGTGAAGTAGTTACCAGGATGTTGGTTGATTGGGCCGGGTCTTAGATTCAAGTGGTATTTGGAAAACATCTATCCGGAATCGTCGTGGCCAGTCAACTACCAGTTTATGGGTGAAGTAGTTACCAGGATGTTGGTTGATTGGGCCGGGTCTTAGATTCAAGTGGTATTTGGAAAACATCTATCCGGAATCATCGTGGCCAATCAACTACCAGTTCATGGGTGAAGTAAGTACCCGGATGGCGGTTGATTGGGGCGGTTCTTAGAGTGTCTGTCTCGATGTTTGTGTCTGTCAAAGGTTGTGGAACATTTGACGATAATGACCCATCATCAGGGAGATCCTGGGTACTTCCAGTTAGAATCAATTATTAAATTTGTCATTCTACTGATATTATGCCATTTAACTTTAAACATTTTATGTGCTGCTTCAATAGTATCCCTGTGCCACGTTGTAATTATTAAGAGATGTTTTTACCAACAGATTCTACTTCATTTCTAAATTCCAAGGTTAAAGCAAAGCGTACTACATACAAGAGATAAAAGAATTGTCATGTAGTCACTTGAGACTGTAAATGGGTTATTATGCAATTCCTTTTGCAGTGCACACTAGCATCCTTTTGGCAAGCCTGCGGGTGTGCTAATTGGAACTTGTAACAAAAGAAAGATTAAACAATCACATTGCATTGACATTGTGCAGTGTTTACCCTAGTGAGGTTAAACAGTAACTTGTCTTTATGTGTAATGGCGTTCCCAACACAAGTACTTTCTTGCCAGGTTTTTATACTGTACTGTTGTATATGTTAATTGTTAACTATATTGCCAATAGGAAGGAAATAAATGTGAATTTCAATTTGATTTAATTAAAATCCTCTCCTTTGTCTCCATCAGGTGAGGAACACAGAGGCTCATGTCTGTCTGGATACCATGATGAAGGAGGCTGGTAATAAAGTGGGTCTGTATGGATGCCATGGGCAAGGAGGAAACCAGGTAAAACCACAACTTACGGGGTTGCTTTCTTTTCATCTTTCTGTCCGTCTGTTTGTCTGTCTACCTCTCTCTCTGTCTATACTTTTGTCTGTATATATGATTTGATTTGATTTGATTTTATTTATTCATCATCAATAACATCAGTGATTAAACATTTGAATACATCGTGAATGGTACATGTTCATAAATGAATATTATAGATCATATTAAAGAAAAACCTAACAAAGTATTGATATGCTAGACATATGTCTTTTCTCATAGAATATAGAAGGTGATGAAAAGGAGCCAAATAATAGCACATGTGCTAGTCGAGTCTGGCCCCTGTTCTTAGCACACACTTGGCAAAAATAAATATATCATTATCAAAAAATAAAACTTGACAGTAGAAGTATACATGTTGAGTAATACCGTAGCACAATTTCTACACTCCAAATATAATTATGAAGAGGATATACCAGGTTAAAAAGTCATAGATACATGTATCTACAGATTATTTATACAAAAAATTGCATTTTTTTGACAAAAAAAAACAACAAAAATGTAATATGGAGATTATTTACAATATATACATGTGTACTTGCATAATTCAATCACTTATTCATCAAGTAATCGTTGAGATGTCTACGAAAAGTGTTTCTAGACCCTTTGTTTTTGATTTCATCGGGAAGTTCATTCCATATCTGTCTGTCTCTCTATTTGTCTTTTTGTCTGTATCTCTACGTCTTTCTCTTTTGTTCTCTCTCTTTCTCTGTCTCTGTCTCTCTCTCTCTCTCTCTCTCTCTCTCTCTCTCTCTCTCTCTCTCTCTCTCTTTGTCTCTCTTAATATCACTTTCTTTCCACCCGCTCTTCCTCTTTCTCCTCCCCTGCATTTTACATACAGTTTTCAGTTCAGGCGATTCAATTTTTTTTTGAGTTGGACTAGATTTTCCCCCATTTTTTCCACCGATATAATGATAATTGTTTGTTTAAATAAGTAGTGAGATTATAATCATGTAGACACCCTTCACCATGATATTTACAAAATGTGCCACTGCATTTTGATATTTTCAGGTCAAGTTTAAATTGTTATCTCTCTCTCTCTTCCTCCCCCCCCCCCCTCCCCCTCCCTCTCTCTCGATCTTTACAATTTTGTCTAGATTTGGGCCTTTACCAAGAACAACGAGTTAAGGCATGACGATCTTTGTCTGGATGTAGCGCGAGGAGGGCCCGTCATGATGCTTAGCTGTCATATGCAGGGAGGAAATCAACATTGGAACTATGATGAAAAGGTAAGATAGTCCAGAGAAGTTCAGAATCCATAATTTCCATAGAGAATTTGCTAATGATAAAAATGATAAGATGCATAATATTGTGTTCTCTCTGGAGGTTTCGTGGTAAAGTTGTTTATTTACTTGACTTTCGTTCCAAGGGTCAAGGGTTATTACCTCGGCCTGGCACAAACATCCTTTAACAAGACATTAATCCACATTTGCCACTCTTCCCCTGGTGTAAATGGGTACCTGGCAATCACCGGGGTAGTAGTATTTTCAGTACCTGCAGGAAGAGCAGCATTGAAGCTGATGGGCCTTCTCTGGGTAAACAAAATGTTCTCATTTAGCACAAATCTCATGATGAATGCTTCCCCCCCCCCCACCCCCCTGTGCTTCCAACAAGTTTTGAAAATTAGACATACATGTATAGGGCAAGGGGGTATGCTGAATAGAGACATTTTGAGTATGAGTTTTAAATATATTTCTTTACTTCAAGGTCAGCTTTAGTAACTGGAATATTGATGTGCACTGGTGATTTATTCACAAATGAAGCTTGGATGTTGAGTGAGCTTAAATGTTAAAGAGTAAATATTATGCAGTGATAATTCACCTAGTCTACACTTTATCCTTTTTTCAATATCTCTGAACTTCTTCAATTGCCCCATCTATCATTGCACCTGTTACTATGAAAATTCTGACATTATACCTTGCGCATATACATGTACCCTGAGGCAAGCAGAAGCCTTACAAGCCTCACATTTCCCTAGCATGTAACATGCAGATAAGAAAGAGTATGTCTTAGTCCTTCCTTGTGCAAAGCTGCTTTTTTAAATTTAAATCCCTTCTACCCATTTGTTTAGGCACATAAAAAAAAATTACAATAGTAATAATTATCTGCATAATATGTGAACAGCCCTCAATGATGTAAATATCAAAAGACAATTCCATAATTGCACTTTTTATTACCTCTTATGCTTACCGCAGACTATATGATTCTTCTGCAATCTCATTTTCAAAGAAATTGCTGTGGCTTTGGATATGGGAATTTAAACAAATAATATATTCCTGGTAATGGTTCTGAAAAATGATATAAATACTAACAATCACAAATTTTGCAGTTGGGGTTAAAAGCCAAATCTGTTTCGAATCGTAGATGATAGTCTAATCGAAATGGCGTCAAAGATTTTGCGCCGATTGAGGTTTGCCCGACTTTGCTTTCTTATCAAGTATTCCAAACCTCTATTATTAAGATTGTACATGTTTTACATGTATGAATGCTCATTGCAGAATCTTCCCAAATGGGGACGTAGGCAGGTTCGTATAGTGTGTGGTTGGCTTTACATGTACATGGGGGGTGTTTCACAAAGACTAAGATCGACTTTAAGTTGGACTTAACTATGACAGGCCATTCATGCCAATGGTTGCTCTCACTATTGGTCTCTCAATTATGATCATTAGACAATATATCGAAAAATGTTAATTCTCTAGATTTGTGAGCACGATTTATACATCCCTTGAGAGACCAATGCCAGTAAATGGTGAGAGCAAAAAGTGGCATGAACGGCCTGCCATAGTTAAGTCCAACTTCAAGTCAATCTTAGTCTTTGTGAAACACCCCCCTATCCCCCCAGATGGATTACTCTAACCCGTTTTTTTTACTTTGCTTGTTTACTTTCTAAATGCCTACCTCAAGCACCTGAGTCAATCCTGGACATTCACGCAGGTTTCCAAAAAGATGTTTTACTTTCTAGTAGATTCCCAATTCACATCATTCCTGCTTTATTTGCAGAAAAGCATGCCAATGTAGATATACTGTAGTTCCATTTCCCAATTCCTCAGGTGGTATTCTGAAAAAATGATAGTTATTGTCAAAATGGTAATTCACAAAACATGGTACATTATAGATGCATGGGACTTTGGAACCCTATTCTGACATTGCTTGAATATGGTGTGAAACATCGCTATGTGGGAACACATTTTTTGAGCTTTCTGTTACGCTTCTTATTAGTACCGCATACCTGCCAACCCTTCCGAATAATCCAGAATATTCAGTTTTTTCAAAATTTTGATTTTTAATTTTTTTGTTTTTTGTTGTTGCTTAGGCCAAATTAAGCTTTTTTTTATCATATGCCGCGATGTGAGAGTTCACGTATTGCGTGCATTAAAGGGCTGCATGATTGAGCAGCGAATTTGTATTCGCTTTTTTGCACAGATTTACCACGTATTGCCAGTTACACTGCCGCTGCATGTGCGAACCTCTGCTAAGGGTACAGATTTCTTATTTTCGAAGACATACATGTACCGTGCTAAAAATTCTTAATTCTCATTTTCAAATGTTGGCAGGTATGGTACCGGTATATCTTGGAGTCTTACATTTAAAAGAAGGACCGTTACCCCTCCCCCCTTCTCTTTTAGCCTGCAAAGGTTCTACATGGGTTTTTGTTTTCCTTTCTCTGTGCTCCCAATACTTAATTTTTCCTTTGCTTTGTTTAGATATGTAGCTGTAAACCATGGCGTTTGTTTTTTAAATGATGATGTGAAGTATAATACGCTTCATGCCTTATAACACAGAGCTAACTGAATACTCGCAGGACCTTTGTTGTGTGTACTTGCCATATATTCACACATACAAATATTTTTGGTGGTGGTTTGCTGCGTTATATCTGAGTGAGCCTTATGTATGCAGATATACTTATTCTCTCGACAATGGGTTTTAAAAAAATGTTTCCTTTATGTTTCTCAGACTACTTTTCCCTCTACGTGTTCATGTGTAAGTGTTAATGTATTAGAATGCCTCCCCATCATTTTGTCATCCAGTGTCTAACTTTATGATTATTCAAATGTCTTTTTTAAACGTATTCGTGTATGTGCCAATGATTTAGTAATACTGTGTTAAGAAAATGAATTGACTTGTTTGTGTGTTTCGTAAGTAGCAGGACCTGAGCATGATTTGGTATTGTAAGTGTTAACCTTTGAGATCAGCGTCTGCTGCAGAAAGCTTTAACCTTACATTTCAAAGAACATACAGAAAGATGTATGAGTACCACTAGGCCAATAGAAGGGCTTAACTTTATCCAACGCCATTATATCAAGGTTCTTCTGTATGTGTTAGCATCAAAGATGACTTTCATTAAAAAAACAAAAAAGGCAGGGTTCAACATCCCTATTTCTTTATTTGGGTTTCAAGAAAAATATTGTAGGTCTTTACACCAATCCTGTTTACAATAAGTCGTTCAGGGGTGGGGCTTTAGAGATTAATTTTAGGGTGAAAGTTATTCTCATCGTGGTCCTGCAAGATATAGCGATTGTCCTTTTCTTTTTGGAGCCATGCGTATGGAACCCCTATCATGAGAGAGCCATGCAAAATGAATGAGTCACAGGATTCTTTGTCAGGACTTTCTAAGATTCTTGGATTTACTTTAGTTAAAGGGAAGATGATTGTCAGATGCCATGTGCAGAAGGCCATAATTCGCCGACACCAGGGACGTTGCATAAAACTTACCATTGATGGTTAAACTTTGCTATCAAGGGCAACTACATGTACCATGGTAACAGGGCTTAACAGCCAATCAAAATCAAAGTTCCATGGTAGTTACCATTGATGGCAAAGTTACCATCAATGGTTAAAGTTTTATGCAACGGACCCAGACTAGGTGGAAATACCATTAATGGGTCTACAAGTCTGCACACAGCAAACCTAAAGGCCTATCAAGAAATAGCCCTTAGTCTCTCAGAGAGTCTTCAGATGAGAGAAAAGTAAGATTGACTTTACCATATGGGGGAATGGACAGAAAATGCAAGGCATTACATAAGACATGTTGGTAAAACTGAAGGCTAATACTGGTTATTGACAACATCTGTTATTGGGGAAAACCTGAACTGTTTCCAATTCTACACGAGAGTCCACTGATATGTGTCTTTGATATTAACATATATATTTGTTTTCTCTTCTTCTCTGAATGTTTTGTTTTTGCAGTCGAAAGAGATGAAACACAGCAGTGGCCTGTGCCTTGATTTGAGCGACAAGTCAAAGGAGGAGCCCAGCGTTCAGGCTTGCAACGGAAAGAAGTCACAAAAATGGGATCTTAAGACACTCGACTTGATAAGTTAAGAGTACCTAAGGCAAAGCAGAAGTGGTATTTTTTTTTAGTGATAGCCTGTTCCAAATTGCAATGTTGATTGAAGAGCGTGTGAAAGGTTCTGAATGAGAAACAGTACGACATGCTGCTTTTGGCTTCTGACAACTAATTGTGAATATCTCCTAAAATCAACACAGGACTTCACACTCGAAGAGGCACCCACATTTTTAATGAGATATCTATTAAAATACAATGATATGAATATATATAAATTCTTGTTTCTATCTGAGGTAGACAATACAAAAGCATTTAATGATTTTTAATCGATTTGGAGTTTTCAATTTACAATCATGCGATAAATTTTTTCCTGCGAGGTTGAACTGGCAAAATCGAAGGTATTGGGTAATTTTGTGTCCCATCTTTACTAAACATCATCGAGTTATGAAAAACAATCTATTTTATGAGTATATGTGGTCTTAGATGCTCTAGTAGAGCTACTGTATACACTCAATATAACCCGCAAATAAATCAAATTATTTAATGTTTATGTTCTCTTGAACAATGGGATAAATCTGTACCTTGATTTGCCCTAATACAAGCACATGTGATGTCTTTTTATGGATTTTAGTTAGACTTGTCGAATGTCGTCATGGCAAGTTGAAGAAGAGCAATAAGGTTTCGTTTTAGACAACAAATTATCAGCTGATGTGACTTAAATTTTTTGTAGTATTCTTTTTTGTATTTTTTTAGATTATGAGTAGAATATGAATGCTCTTTATCCATCCATTTTGAGAAAGTTCCAATTTAATATGTTGTTTTGTCTTTAGTCAGGGGTAACTGTAAAACTAGAACATTTTGCAACATGAAACTCTCCCGCGTTGTTAATGTTTGCCGTTTTCACAACACTTCTCTGCGAATGGCGAATGCATGTTGCGATCATTGTGATTCAATCTAATTGTTGATATTTCACCGCGTGATACTTTCATGAATTGAAACCACTTGTAAAATTTGCAAAAGTTTCATGCATGCCAGATTTCTTGGTTTTTTAAGGTATTTGTTTTCCATTTCTCTTGGGCGATTTCTCTGTCTTTGATTTTCGTTTTTGTCATGTGTTTGATCATCCGTCATCCACTTGTTTTGAAATTTGTTGTAGCAAGTTCAAAAGAATTTATGATTGTACATGTACATACCTGTCGTGGTTGCGACCTCTTCTTAAAGGCCGCCTTCTTATATTGGTCATGCAGTTTGTCTCGAAATGTGTGTTGTAGAACCTTTCTACAGTGGCCACTTATTTCTGTCTCTTGTGTACTGGTAAATGATATTTGATATTCTTTTTTTGACAATGTTCGGGAGATTTCATGTTATTCAAATTGTATAGAGTCTATCGTGAGTTGTCACACTTTCTTTAGGCACTGGTAATATGAATTAGGTATACCGGTATTACTCTTATTATTAGCAAATTTCAAACATAAAAAACAAAATGAGTAGAACTAAGAAATAAGATGAAGAGGTGTATGAATGCACACTGGTCTTTCTAAATGTAGATGTACGTGTAGAAGGATGATTGCTTGTGCTTTACATCGATTTTATTCAAAGAAAATTATTTAATGTCTTTCTTAAATTGGTAGATACATATACAGTTAGATGTACATTGTACAGTATGCTTCTGGTGTTGAAACATTAGTGTGGCAGTGTGTGCGTGGTGGAAGAAAAGAGATGATAGTTGTGATGTGTAGGTTGTTTTTTTAATATTTTTTTTATAGATTATTCAAAATCAAACACGCAATGCTGTTTCGCTGCCCTGTGCCAGATCTCCTTTTCTTTTTTCACCCAATACAAGAATGCGACCCTCAAAAATGCTACAAGTACATGGTTATTATTGGCCTGCTAAATTGGTAATGGTAAAGAAAGGGCAGTGCTAGACTCTTGAGCTCTAGATAGGTCTTACTCTGTGCAGTATGTACAACATTTGTATAGGTTTTTTTCTGATCTTTCTTTTTCTTTCTAGCCTAACCATCCAAGCTTCAGTCCAACATCACTTTAGTGCCATCTCCATACATTGATAAGTTGCATAGCATTTTTTAATGAGTAGCACTCAAATCAAACTTGAACATATATCACAGATTCATCTTGTATTTTTATACTCTTTTTCTATCTCTGTGTTTGGAAAATATTAGTACAGTTATATGTCAAGTTATACACAAATAATATATGATATTACATGTTCATGTACATGCTAAATTGCACTTATATTGTAATCATTGTATTCTGCAATTGGTAATTCTCCATACCTGTAGTTCGTGTTTCCATTTTTGCCATATTTTTTCCCCATTATATTTATGTTACTAAATTGTTTTATTCACCTAAAAATCATACTTTAAAGTCACAGAGTAGTCAGCTCTCATGGGGAATTCGACACCGTTCGGGTGTTTACCCAATAACAGGTGTTGTCAATCACCAGGGTTAGCCTTGAGTTTTATGACCATTATACCTTATGTAATGCTTTGCTTTTCCTTCGCCCGAAGAATCTTCGAGCATGCTCCGAGAGACTAGGGGGTAATTCTTGACGGGCCAACGGGTTTGCTGTGTGCAGATTTGTACTCCCATTAATGGTATTTCCACCAAGTCTGGTGTCAGCGAATTATGGCCTTCTGCACATGGAAACTGACTACCCACTCCCTTTAAATTAGTACATTTACTATTCTAGTATTGTTTCCATTTCAAGTGCATTATGCTTGTAAGATATGCAATCAAATATCTGCTCCTGTACTTTGATTTGTATTTTTTCATTTCTTTAAGGAGATTTTAAAGCAAAGTGGGGGTCACACACAGAGTCACTGTGAATGTTTGAACTGATAAATAACTATTGTCCCATAGTGGCCAATTTTGTAAAGGACTAAATGAATAATCCTTTCTTCATCAAATTGGCAACACTAATGTAATTTCCAGAATTGACGAGTGTGACAGCAAAATTTCACTTGTTTTCCCGGGAGAGACAGGAACAAAGATTGTGGTTTGTTTTATTAAAGATAGTAAACATTTTGATTTTATCATTATGTTGCCAATTTGAAAATTCAAATATTTTTACTCCTTTTGAATATTCTTGGCGTGACACAATCTTGTATGCTGCAAGAAAATAAATGTGTACATGTTGTGTTTGGTCCAGGGTAGAAGTTAGGAAATCGCTTAGTGTACAAACTTGCCTCTGGAGCAGTTGTCACAGAAGCATTTGCGGTAAACCAAACTATACCTCGTTTAGGACTTGGTACTGCTTTGTATTTGCTTTTGTATATTTCGATTTGGATGATATGCCTTTGGGTCCATATGCACAATGGCTGCTCACATGTTGTTTCCATCTGTCAAATGGCATCCAAGCTGCAATATTTTTAACATATTTGTCTTTGATATCATTTTTATGTGGTAAAGCTTGCATTGAAAGTAGTCTTATTTATTTCATGTTTTGGAGTAAGTACTGTTAACTTGTTGAGTGGTTTGCAAACTGTTTTTGCATGCTTAAGGAGTGAACAGGGACCCATTTCACAAAGCCTTTTTTCAACGACAAATGACAAAAATCAGTGACAAATCTGCTGATATCCAATCAGAAGCAAGGATTTCACTAGCTTATAACAAAAACTGTCATTTGTCACTGATGACGATCTTTGTGAAATGGGGCCCAGATTTAAACTTTCTTGCGTCAGCCTTTGCGCAGTTGGACCAAAGACGTTGATGAATACTTCTGTTAAATTAATCAACTCAATGATACATGATTTTAGTGCCTTAGCCATGTCTGTATTTGAATTTTCTTGAACTGCAGAATTTAAAATTGTTTTACAAACATTTCTATTGTGTTATATTCAATCATCGGCTTGATATACATGTATTATGTACTTCATGCTTTTGTATATTTTCTCATTGATGTGTTTCTTAACGATGTCCTATTTGTCTATTTATTCTGTATGATTAGTTTTCTTCTGTTTAATTTCCTTACTCCTACATGTAGGTGTCTTTTTATCTCTAACTTTTATGGAAAATATGAATGTGAAATTAAAGCACTGATGGTGTCAATTTGAAATTCCATAGTTAGTAACTTTGCCTTTTATGTTTTTCTTTAAATAGTACATGTACCATGTACATGCCAGGATATGATATAATCATGTACATTAAAAAAGATTGTTTTGTAGTAGTAGTAGGAGTTATCATGCCTTATAATTCATTAATTGCCACATTGCCACATTGTCAGTTTCATATGTGGTTCTGTTGTATGAACTTGTGTGCAAAGATGTACGATTCTCTTCCTGTAAAAGAAAAAAAAGAGTCCCAAAGGGTTCAAAATAAATTTTTAAAACTAAAATTCCTTGAAATTAAAACTGGCTTCACTAAAGATTGACTCCTTAGTTCTTTAAACCAGTTCATGTTATATTTTCTGCATATTTGTTAGTTAAAAATGTATTTATTCTAAATTGTTTGAAATATTTTTTTTTTAATCCATTATTTTTGCATTTTTTTCGTTTTAGGAATACCATACTCATACTGTAGTCTCTTACTCGAGTTACTCTGCCAGACCAACTCTAAATTGGCCATTAATCAACAAATATCGGCCCATTTGTGATTTGGTCATTTTTCGTCTGTTGTCCATCTGGTATTGATCTTGGTGAAACTGGCTTTAGAAATTTCCATCAGAAATTACTTCTGCTCTTTTTGATTAAACTGTCTACTGCCCAGTTGATCTGAACTTAATCTAAGGAAAAAACAGAAATGACTGAAATTCTGTGCCTGTGAGCCTTTCTTTTTTCATATATTTCACGAGAAATAAACTGCTGGATCCTAAAGGTCTATCCTGCTACTCTTCGAACACATGAAACAAAAGACTCACAGGACCAAAAGAGAATGCTAATTTTGGTCCCATGAAACCTTGGTGTTGCATATGAACTTATTCTCTTGGTTTCATGTGCCATTATTGTCATGGACCTTCGATCAATATCAAATGAACCGTTGGCATATTAGGTTTTATTTTCTTACAACTTTCTTTGTACACTTTGAGAGATTCATATTCTGTATTTTTTCCGTTCATATTTGTGATAATGTGTATCTAATTTTTATACATTACTAATTGCCATATAATACTTGTTCGTGTAATAACTTATGACTAGATTTGTAGAAAAGTAGCGCTCAGCAAGATATCAGTTATTACCAGTTGCGTATGGGGAGTGTGTGGACGATTCTTTGATGATCAAGAATTGATGATTACTTGATTCTCTTCATTAAGAATAATAATACAGGGATGCCAGTTTTCAGGCAATAGCCTGAATTCAGGCCCTGTCGAATTATTTTCAGAGCATAGTTTAGGCTTTTTTTGTGTACAAACTAGCTCATTCTAGGTGATTATCAGGCCCTCTGATCAATTCTAACTGGCATCCCTGTTAATAGGATGGGATGCAGGGAGGTGGATAAAAAAAGAAATGTTGATATAATAGGTTGCATGAAGAGCTTGATCACAAAGACTTTCAAAAAATAAACCTAAAGCAATTTCTATAGCCTTGGCCATCACCTGTTGTAATATGTGATCATTACAATGACATGTCACACATAATCCAATCATGATGTCTATAGCCAATACAATAGGGATTTCCCCTTTTGTTGATGTTGTTAAAGTTTTTAAGCTCTTTTTTCAAGTGGTTATGTCAGTTGTTCTGAAACCTGCCTGTTGTAGAAAGGAAGATATTGAATCAATTGTGGTACTTAGGGGTTATTGTAAAATAATAAATCATCATTTTGAATGATTCAGTGCCACCTACCGGTATATGTGAGCTTGTGCCAGGGAACAACAAATTTTATACTATAAACGATCAGCATGTAAAAAAAGTATAATGCCTGCAGGTTCATTTGTGATAAATGGCTTTTCAATTATATTATATTATAGGACTAATTTTGAAGAATGATGGTGCTATGTAACAAAATGGAATTACAACCTAAATCGCTGCTTGGCCTAGCTTTGATTTTCATCGATAAATCAAACTTGAAATCTTAATATAATGACATCCCTGCGCATTTGGATTCATTATGTTTGTTATGCCATTACCATGTATCAGAATTTCATTCCTTCTCTTTTAATACATTTTCATCATGGTATTCTGATTGTTTACAGTGGTTGTTGCTATGTTAGGAGTTTTCAGGCACTTTCATCAGGAATAGCCTGTAACAAGTTTACTTTTAATGCTTTAAAATTAGTTACAACATGATCACAAGTACTTTCAACAAATCAACTTAATGGCAATTTCAAAACCGTATGGCATTGTCTTTAGAAATGTGTAATAATATGGCATTGTCATGTTCGTACATGTCTTCAATGGATGACTAACAAGGTTATTGAAATGCCTTGGGTTAGGTTGATTTTTTGAGAGTCTATGCGATTTTGTTTTATATAAATATAGTTCACTCTGCAAAAGTCATATCAGTAGGGACCAGAACAGAAAAATAGTTTGACTTACAGAAAATTTGATGTAGAAAGTGTTAATAACACATGTTTTCATAGTTTGGTCCAAACAATTGATTCAACTTCAATTTATGCAGAATTAACTATTTCTAGGGTTCTAGACCAGGCCTTCTCAACTGGCGGCGCGCGCGCCACTCGTGGCGCTTGTGGTCAGTCAGAGTGGCGCGCGACTGTTCCAAAACATAATAAAAAATAAATAAAAAATAAAATTTAAGAAAGAAAAAAATTAAAAAATTATATTTTAAAATAAAAAAACTCAGCAAAATCATAAAGTCGCAGTCGAAGTTGAGCCCAAAATGCAAGCAAGCCATTTGTTTGATTTTCACATCATTTTGACCCTTTCCGTGTTTATTGCACCGAAATAACTACATATAAATTAACTTCCAGTGTAGATTTTAGCCAGGAATTGTACTAATTATTTCACATCAATATGAAATTTTGATTGATGTTTTATGGAACAAAAAGGTGTTAAAAATTCCACATCTGGGCCTTAAAAAAGCCCTAAATTCCACTAGCTTCCGGGGGCTTTGCCCCCTGGACCCCACCCGGTATCGGCTCGGTCGCTAGGCCCTCTCGCAACACAGTCACCAAACATACAGGTTGGCACTTCAACCTCAATAATTTTTTGTTTTGGCGCTTCTAATAAACTAGTTGAGAAGGCCTGTTCTAGACCTTAGTAAAGCTGGTAAATAATATTTTAAAGAAAAGCGTATTTGATGAGAAAACCTGTCACCATGTTCAATTAGTACAGCTTGTAGATTCTTGTTATGAATTGTGATCTGATACTACGTACAAATAATTATGAGAGTATGATGTAAAACTCATTTTCTGTGCCTTTCTGTAGTATTGTGTCACTTTTACAGGGATTGCTTTTTGGTGACCTACATAGTGACCTTGTAAATATCTCATCTGTACTAATACTACTACTACTGAATTGATCTATGAAAAATATATACCAAGTCCATATTTCTGTTGGACTTATAAGAAGAGAAACACGTTTGTTCTTTGGAAGTTTTTTTGTAATGTCTGTTATTCCTGAGAGAGAGAGAGAGGAAGAGAAAGAGAGAGAGAGAGAGAGAGAGGGAGAGGGGAGGGAGAGAGAGAGTGAAAGAGAGAGAGAGAGAGAGGGGGGGGGGGGGAGGGAGGAATGGTTGATAGTAAAAAAGAGAAGACAAATAGAATAAAAGGAATATAACGATCACAGAAATGGATGCATTCAGGCAAATGAGAGCAAAATTTGTCCCATGACGTAACAAGTCATAGCAAGAGGAATTATACAGAGGATTATCACTGATTGTATGAAGTTGGGTGACCTTCTAGAGTATGAAGATGGTCCCAATTTTGCAAACTGATTTCAATTTCAATGTCACTTTTATTGTCCAATGAAGTTTATTCCATCAACTCTGTTTACATAATACACAAGATGAACAAATACCTTGGGCTAGCCCAAAGAAGAAGAAGAAGAAGAGAGAGGAGGAGAGAGAGAGGGGGAGGGAGAGAGAGAGAGAGAGAGAGACAGAGAGAGACAGAGAGAGAGACAGAGATGGTTGATAATAGAAGAGAAAAAGAAAAGGAGTATAATGATCAAAGAATGGATGAAATTAGGCAAATGAGAGCAAAACATGTTAAAAGAAGGGGATCATGTATAAAAGTGACTCAGTAACATTGCCTCAGATTCTGAAAAAAATCCTGGATTTAGCTCATGCTGCAATCACAATTATAGGTCAGTCATAGGTTAGGAAGTGACTTTTACAATCTGATCGCGCCTGTTCGATAATCAAGATATTTATGATTGGAAATTGAAATTTTTCGTTTTCATAACGGACTAGTAGGAAAAAATACTTATAATACCATCAACCCTACCCCCCCCCCCCCCCCCCCCCCCCTCATTTTCATTCTGCGAGTTGAGATATACTTGTTAATGTCTTGAAGAAAGAATAGCACAGTACTATTAACATTATAAACCAAAAACGGATGGAAACAAAGCCATAATGTTTACATCGCACACACACCCTTGTCTTGAACTTTGACCAAGTTCTTCTGCCTAAAAAAGAGGAGCGAAACGGTGGAAAGGCCAGGAAACAGCATCTCTGTGAAGGTCACAACTTTGTCTGGTCTCAGTTAGATTGATGTCGCATTCACAAGAGCCCAGTATGCATCGAATGAATGCTTTGTTAGGCCATCTTTCCCGGGGAATTCAGCATGGGAACCCTGCTGCAGGGACTGCTGCAAGACTGCACAGCTGTACCCCGACACTGGCGGCTGCAGGCGGCACGGTTCAGCGGCGGGCCGTAGCAGAGAGGAAGAAAAATACAGACGATGTGGTGGTTGTGTCAGCGCTGAGAACGCCCATTGGGAAAGCCAGAAAGGGTTCATTTAAGGTTAAACAACACAATCCTAGTTTTTAAAAGTGTTATTTAGTATTTTATATTTAGAAGAAGAATGAGGAGGAGGAGGAGGAGGAGAGGGAGGAGAGAGAGAGAGAGAGAGAGAGAGAGAGAGAGAGAGTGGGAGGAGGGGAGGAAATATAATTTGTGAGAAAAGTGTGATTAGAATGATGAAAAGGTGTAGTTTCTCCTAATTTATGCTGTCAGGAGGGGCTAAAATTAGCTAAAATGTGTTTACTATCTGTAGACAAAATCAGCAATTCACAGCTTTCTGCCTTTGATATAATTTTAAGCAGGCACTTCTTTAAACAAAGTAGTTAATGTTGACTACACTGTTGAATAAATGTCATAACAAAGTCAACTAGCTAACACAATGAATTGTCTATTAACAGCAGATGTGTAACTTTTATTGCAATAAAAAGTGTACATCAAGTTGTTTGATAACTTGTTCAGGAATCAAAGCTCTATAGGAACACTGGAGAAAATTGGCAAGACCTGGAGTGATTTTGCTTCCTTTATTAACTACGAAAGACTTTGCTAAATAATGTCAAGTTCACAAAATTTGCAACCAGGGTCTTTGCTTGTAGACTGTGTACTTCCTACAGATTGTACCTGCACAATTCAAGACTGGACCTACATGTATATGTAGATATAGGTCTATATTTGCTTTGTGAGTCTGTTGATACTCCAGGAACCATAGTATTGCAGTCCTGTAATCAGCAATCTGTGCCCAAATCCTTAAATTAGACTTGAACTAACAACCTGTTTAAACGTAAATTTTCATTTGGTTGTTACGAAATAGGCTTGCATGAACATTTCATGAAATAGTATACATGTAATGTAGCAAGGATCAAACATTTCTCTATAAGAAAAGTCTGTAACCACTATCCATTATTAAACTTATAGATTTACATGTATTTTTACTTGTTATGACAAGAAAGGGCACAGGTTTCTAACCACAATATGAATTGGAGCTAGGAAATAGTGCATGACATCGCATTATTTCTTACTCTAAATTTGTAAAATGTATAGATAAAGGTTACAGATCTATTGAGTCTATTGAGTCTATTGACTAAACAGAATGTCAATATAGGTCAAACTCCGTTGAACTTTTTGTTTGATGAATAGAAATAGTAGTATTGAGATATCTGTGGCACAGTAAATGGTACAGCTCCTACATATCAGAATGTACAGTATGTACTTGGGTAAGATCCCTCAAAAAATGAAAAATCAAAATGTCTTGAACTCATGGAATTCAGTCATTTTTTGTAGCTATTGTTATTAATTAATGTGCTCAATCAGTTTGAATTCAATCCGATATAGGATAATTTCTTAAAAAATGATAGTACATAAAATACCTTTAATTGAATAATATGCATTATAACATTAATTTTAGTAAGGATATAAAAAATGTTAGAAAATCAATTTATCAAATGTTTCTTGTCATACTCTCTGTTTCCCCTTGCCTTTTCCTGATATTGTGTTTTACCTTCTTTTACAGTTTCATTTGATTTATCCCCAAGCTTCTCTCTTTTTCAGTTTGCCTACTTTTTTGCCAGTCAATACTGTAAGCTTTTAAGTCAGTATTACCTATACATGTACATGGTTTATATTGCAAGTGGTAATAGTATTTATAATAATATTGGTTTCTTGTATAGTTCTCATATCTCTCAGACTTGACACTCTTGGCGCTCCCGATTATTACCCACAGGTTTATAAAAAACAGTTATAAGTGCTTTATTACTATCAATGTACAAATGTAGTTGTACACATTTGCATCATCTCATGATATCTGACTGATTTTCTTTTTCATTTAGGACACCCGCCCTGACGATTTACTGGCTGCAGCTTTCAAGGGGGTGCTGGATGAGACCAAGATCTCCCCGGACAGACTGGGGGACATTGTTGTCGGGAATGTGCTGTTACCAGGGGGAGGGGCTATTCATGCCAGGTTTGCTCAGTTCTACAGGTGAGCAGAAGACAAATTGGGTGACGTACATAATAACAAGGGTTCAGTGACACAAAGACGTACATAATAACAAGGGTTCAGTGACACAAAGATGTACATTGTAACTCCATATTGTGCCAAAATGAGTATTTGATATAATAATAATAATAAGCATTTCTATAGCGCCGTCTATCTAGATAATTCTATTCCGAGGGGCATTTATTAATACCCCGACTTTAGCCTAGCTGCCGTTTATACAGCGCTCCAGCATTTCAAGGAATTAATTCCTGCCAGGTACCCAATTACATCACCTGGGTTGAGGGTGGAAAATGTAGATCAATATCTTGCCAAAGGACATTAGTGTCGCAGCGGGACTTGAACCGCGGACCTTGTGATCGGTGGCGTATCCACTCGACCACAACACCTCTACAAAATGTTCAGACAAGTGTGGGCTTTCCGGGAAACACAAAGACTAGAGAAACATAGACTCAACTCCTTAAGGCCCAAGTGCTCATAATGGCCAAAATAGAGTTACATCTTTGTGTCACTAAACCCCCCCCCCCCCCCCCCCGATAAGTATGATGATGTGGTGTTAATAGTGTTGATAATGGGGATGATGATGTTGATGATAATGGTAGTAATGGTCTTAGTGGTGAAGGTTTTGGTAGAGATGATGGGGGTGGTGTTGGTGGTAATGCTGGTGGTATCATATGACGGTGAGGATAGTGGTGGTGGTGGGGTTAATAGTGATGATACTTGTGGTAGTATGGGTGATAATAATGATCTTACGCGGTCAAAGTGATGAACGTGATGATGCTGTTAGTGATGGTATTTGTAGTCATGGTGTAACCAGTATGGATGAAATTCTAAATACACAAAAATTGACATTCCTTATGATACGGTATGCAATGATTGGGCACTGGTATGAAAATATTTGTGATGATGAAAAAGATGATAATTTCAGTAATTGAGATTAAAATGATTGTAAGAGAGATGATGATGACAATGACCATGATGGTAGTCATGATACAGTACATCTACCATTAGAAAATTATAAAGGCCAAACCATAATTTTTGTTATTTGTTTACAGTGGTATCCCAGAGTCAGTACCAATCAACACAGTAAACAGACAATGTTCTTCAGGTCTTCAAGCCTTCATGAATGCAGCAGGAGGCATCAAGAGTGGTGTTTATGACGTGGCAATGGCTAGCGGGTAAGTGGGCTATTTTCTATACCAATTTGGGCTATTTGTAAGCCAGAGTCTATGATCTGGCTACGGCTGGCAGGGAATGAGGATTGTTCTTTTATCATGTTTATGCTTCTTGGAAAAGGTGCTGTTTTTGTATTTCATTTTTGCTGGATTGATAACCAAGCTCAAGATGAGTTTTAATTATCCTCAATAAAAATTCCTGTGATGAAAATGAATTCATCTTCAATAGGGTAAGAGGAGATAGTAATGTGCATGATACATGTATGAACATATTTCTATTCCTAAATTTGATCTACATGTACAGTGTACACATTTATAATTCAATTCAATTCAATTCATTTATTTTTCCTCTTTTAATTGCTCATATCTACTTGGTATATAATATTTTCCTTTTTAACTGCGAATTACAAAATTTAGTAACAACAGTATAAAGTGGACTGTGGGGAACTTAACATGCATTAGTGAAAATCAATTCATGTTTCAGGATTTTAAAATAAATCTTAAAGCCATATAAATTTTCAGTTGGGAATAGAATACCTATATTCACCATGGAAATGTAATGAAAACAGTTTGTCATACAGTCCAATCTGCTGTAATTAGCTACCACCTGTATAGAAAAACCATCTATAAAGACCACATTTTTAATTTTCCTTGAATATGGTTTCTCATTGATAAATGTACTAAGGCAACCTTTCATGTTTCCTTAGAGCGGTCTTTATATACAGGTTTCAATGTAGTAACTTTATTTACTACTTGTTGGAGTTAGTGTAGAATCCATGAGCAGGAGTGATAGGGAGGCTCGATTCAGAGACCAGAACCCAAGGGTCCAAGAGTTAGCCCTTACGAGAGACTGCCTTATTCCAATGGGGTGAGATACTAGACACTTCAGGAAGAAGTTGGTCTAATCATTCTAATGTGAATAGCTCACCACAAATAGCATATATCATTGTCAGCACATTATACATGTGCCTGTATTCTGTACATTTTTACTACCTGCAAATTTGATGGATATGCCATCACTACCTCCAATGCTAACCCCAGTTGCTCATAATGCATATAATCATAGAATAAAATCATGGTTTCTTACTCTGCCAGAGAAGTATAATCTCTTTTGTCATTGTATTCTTTTATTTGCATTCCCTTTTCGTTTACAACTAACTTCTACTCTATACAACAAACTCTTCAAAATTCCTTTTCTCTCTTTCCCACTCTCTACCTCTCATTTTGTCCCTCATCCCTTTTGCATACTGGACATGCCCCTTTTCCCCATACCTCTCTGTCTCTGTCTCTCTCTTTCTATGTCTCTCTCTCTGTGTCTCTCTGTGTCTCTCTGTTGTCTCTGTCTCTCTCTCTCTCTCTCTCTCTCTCTCTCTCTCTTACTCTCTCACCATCCAGAGTTGAGTCCATGTCCCGTTCGCCGATGTACCAAGGCGAAGACCTCAACCCTAAAGTCATGCTTGATCAGACCACCAAAGATTGCCTGATTCCCATGGGGTAAGCCAAATAAAGACACACCAATCATTGCTCATGTTCTTGTATTTCTTTGGGAGAGTTTAATAACTATTCATATTTAACATATTTGATGATAAAGATTATGGTGATGATGACGATGGTGATGATTAATATTGATAATGGTGATAATGGTGATGGTGATGATGATGATGATGATGATGATGATGATGATGATGATGATAGTGATGATGATTATGATGATGGTGATGATGCTTGATCATTCCACCAACAAATTTCCTAACCTCCAATCATTGCTCATATTCTTTGTTGGGTGATAAACCTTCATATATAACTCAAATATAACTCAAATATATTAATTCTTAGGGTGAGTTCAAAACCTTGCACATTTATCATGAAAAGAGCAGTGATGACCATCCATATAAATGGTGCTTTTGACATTACATGTATGTACAGAGATATTTATGCATTACTTGGGTTCATCAGAGCAAATTGGTCCTCAGCTACAAAAGAGAAAAGAAAAAAAAGAAGAGTAATAACGTTTTATCACCCACAAACGATGTGTATTGCTGACTGTCAGTGATTTACATGTATGTCTTCACTTAGTCTCACCTATTATATTGCTTCAAATGCTGTGTTTGAAAAAGAATTACATACTACATGATAGTCTTAAAACCACAATATCTCTCATGTGATTGACCCTGCAAATTGAACAGGAACATGCTCTTGTAATCTATCGTCTACCAAAGCTTTTAGTTTACTTTCTTAAATTCTGAAGGAAATGAATTTTCATTTAGCTATACATATACATCTTCCCATTACTCAGGCTATATGTACATGTACATCTTATACACACCAGAACATCAATATCTTTCTTGAAACATGACTGCAATAATTTTTGTCAACTTTTAAAGATAATGCAATCACATGTTATTCCTGATAAAAATGGAAATTTCATGTAAACATAATGTTTACAACTGACAATTTTGCCAATATTGTGGTGTACACCCATACATCCATGATAAATCGACTTGTAATTTTACTATAAGTCTCAATTTAAAAACTATAAATGGTTGAGTACTTGATAAGTATCTAAATTTTGATTTTATTTTCTTCTCTATTAAACTTGCAGGATAACGTCAGAAAATGTTGCTGAGAAATTTGGTGTGACAAGACAGCAACAAGACCAGATGGCCTTGGAGTCTCAACTCAAGTAAGTTCGCAAAAAGAACAACAACAAAAACGCTACAGGATGGATCCCCTCCTCTTCCCCTCCCTCCCCCCTCCCCTCCAATTTCTTCAGAAATAAATATAGGGGGGGGGGGGACTTGTAAGTTTTATTTGGAGCAGTAAATTTATTGGATTATACCACAATATAACTGGATGCCACGGAGGACTTCCCAGTATAATTTTGATTGATAATTTGCCTTATTTTGGGGCGTCTGATCCTATCTACATCATTACCGGTGTGTTGGCTCAGTCAGTAGAGCGTCCGCCTCACAACCGGGAGGTCGTGGGTTCGAACCACGGCCGCGTCATACCAAAAGAAGTTAAAAGACGGGAGTTGCTGCTACCTTGTTTGGATTTCAACATTAAAGGGATAGAGCAATGTCGATCTGGCGCTGCTCAGTGGCTCAATTGGGCAAAAAGAATTTCCATTTTCGGTTTAATAAAATTTGGAGTGGACTATTATTATTATTATTATGTTGATGTGATACACCATTATGCATATTACATTATTTGAGTGGCAGTGTAGTTGCTAATTCATAATTCATGGGATAAACTACAATTGTGCAATTCCTTGAATCTGCCCTGTTTATATATATAAATCATAGTACTGGGGAGTGTCTCTCAAAAACTAAGATTGACTTTAAGTTGGACTTGGCTAGGGCAGGCCTTTCATGCCACAGTTTGCTCTGATCATTATGATCTTTAGATAATAATTTTTCCTTCAATAATGAACTATCAAAAAATGTAAATTCTGTAGATGTGTGACCATGATTTGTACGTCCTTTGAGAGACCAATGCCAGTAAATGGTGAGAGCAAACCAGTTTCAAGAATGGTCTACCATAGTTTAAGTCCAACTTAAAGTCAATCTTAGTCTTTGTGAAACACCCCCTGTACATGTATAAGATTTCATGCATCTTCTACCTTGATAAGACAAGTCCAAAACCCTCAGGGTCACACATACAATCTTGGTCTAACCATTGGAGATCGAAGGTCATACTTTATCTCATTGGTAGGGAGGGTATCGATCTCTTGCTCAACAAAACAAATATGATTTGAACTGTACCTCACTGATCAAACTACAGCTATCTAGAGTGTTGGGAGTAGTTTTTGAATCTTTGGCTTACATGTACACAAGGATGATTCGGTATATATAGGACATATCTGGATTTGAAACTAAGAAATCTTAGGTGATGTAAATGATCTACAACAATATGTATAATCCTGCAAAATGTGATTCCGGAAAAATAAGGCACAATCTGAGAGGACAATCTTTCCTTCAATAACTCCATTGTCTGTTTAAGAAATTCAGAGAAATTTTAGTTTGGAATTTTAAGAACAAATTTGTCAAATTTGAATGTTTGTCTACTAGTGCATCATAAAAAATACAATTGTTTCATACAGAAATTGACTTGACTTAGATGCACAGGATGGTGTGTCCCCTAGCTCCCCTACAAGAAATCTTGCTCAATTCTGATCTGCCCTGGGCTTGTTGCTCTGCCTCTTGTGTGTGTAATCCCAAAGAAATTAGAGATACTTTAAATTGGTAGCCACATAGTAAAGTCCATGCGTAAAGTCTCAGTGGACTTGCTGATAAAGGATAATTTCTTTGTTCTTGCAATTTCAAATGTATATTGGTATTGCGACATTCAAGTGCCTGAATGTGTTAATCCCCTGTGTCAAGGCTTGTTTCTTTAGGCATGTTACTAATCCTAAAATATTAATTATTAGAATAATATTAGGTCCATTATGCTCTATTTATATGCTTTTGAAATTACAACTTACAGTATATGTGACACAATGGCTCAGAACCATTAAACAGAGCAAATGGGGGGGGGGGTGAGAAAGGGTTACCTGGATTTTATTCTAATGAATCAATCTTTTATTGATCATTCTTTACCATAAATTTGGTTCTACGGAATAAACTGCAAGTATCATTGGAAAAATTGCATAATCCAGTTTGGTAAAATATACCCCCCCCCCCCAAAAAAAAAGAAGAATGTATAATGGAGACCTATTGGTTTGATCAAATAGGTAGTATATAAAGGTTATTAAGATTTGATTGTATTTGTTAATTTGGTGTATTACAGAGCAGCAGCTGCACAGACGAAGGGTTATTTTGACCGAGAGATCATTCCTGTTACAACAGTGATCATCGATGAGGCTGGAGTAGAAAGACCTATCACAGTAAGTAAATTCCACCTCTATCTCTCGTATTTAAAGCAAGTTCTTCCTTGATATTTATCTTCTCTTTCCTCTTTATCCTCCTATACTACTTCTTCATTTTCTGTATACTTTTCTTTGTCTTCTTCTTTCGGTTTTAATGGTGATTGTCAATGAAGCTTGACAAGAAGGACCATTTGCAGCAAGGATTGCCTACTCGATCTTATCTCTTTCCTGTGTGGCTTTTGTTTCATTCGTATTCATCTACTTTCCTCTTCTTGTAGCAGATTTCTCTCCCTGTTTTATATTTCTAAAATTCTTTGACTCATCTTGCTTTTTTCCTTTCCTCATCTTTTATGACATTTTCACTTACAATTTTCTTCTAAATTTCCATTTCCTTGATAGTAAGCAAATAACTACCGTTGGTGAAGGTCATGGGACAAACTATCACTTCCGAGGCGATCTGGATGTAGCTATCTTGCCGAAGCGAAGCTGAGAAAAGATAGCGTATACATTCTGATCGACGAGGAAGTAATAGTTTGCCATCGCCTGAAACCAAAAGGTGATTATTTGCTTTATATTCCACATCTAAAACAATTTAACTACAAAAAGAAAAGGACGTGTATGCATCTACATGAAAGACACCAGGCCCAAATTCACACCAAAAAAGTTAAAAGTTTAACCCAACCCCTTGAGGGTACAGTGCGCGCATGTGTTTGCTTTAATTGCGCTCATTGCGCTCATTGGTAATGCGCGCTTAATTATGCCTGTTTTAGTGCGCTTTTGGATAATCTTCAGTGAAAGTACGTTGCCCTGTGTAGATAGTACCTCTATCTTCAGTGAAAGTACGTTGCACTGTGTAGATAGTAGAACTACATGTATCTACACAGTGTAACAAACTTTTTGCTTCTCCCATAAATAATGGGCGAACTATCTTTCATCACATGATTTACGTTTGACCAATCGTAGAGCAAGATTCTTAGTATGTGGAATATAATATAATATAATTTAATTCCACATGTTTGATAATCTTATGATTTCCTATAATGAAAGTGTATGAAACTTTCTTTCCTGCAAACTGTTTCTCCCATTCGGCTGCATGTATCTCCACTTTACATGTATCTCATTCTTCTCTGTTTCTGTTTTTTTTTGTGCACTTCCTATGGTGTACCATTCACTATAATTTTCTTTGTTTTCTTCTGAACTTTCTATTATTTGCCTGTATACTTTGCAATTCATTCACATCATCATCATATTTGATTTTTATAGATAGTTATTACATGCTGATAGGATGCATACAGTGTATATTATCACAAAGAGCCAAATAGAGGGAATAATTTTTTTTCTCCATCTGCCTTCTTGTCAGGTGACCAAGGATGATGGCGTCCGTGGTAACACGACCATAGAGGGCCTTGCTAAACTCAAACCAGCATTTAGCCCTGAAGGCACTACCACAGCAGGTAAGAAACCACCAAGCACTATTCCATATTTATTTACTTTTTCTTTTTAAGGGTACTAATCACCAAAAACATATAGAGACGTCATATTCACTCATCGTTTTGGTTACTGGTTCTAAACAACAGAGCCTCTGCATGAGGTTCACTGTGAAATCATTCAAGCAATGGGCTAAAGCAGGGCAAATGCAAGGTTTAGTACAAAATTGAGTGGAACCAGCTAGCAACCTTGAAAACTTGGCCAACATGACGTCACACTAATTCGGTACTCTATTCTGTTCTGTATATTAGGGGTAACATTAGTGCTGTAAGTCAGACGCTATGTTCGTGTTCGGTTCGGTTCGGCAGAGTTCGGCAATTTTTCACCGGAACTTGGTTCGGTTCGGGGTTCGGTAGTATAATAGCAAGCAGCGTTATTTTCACGGCGGTCGGCACTGGGAGGGCCGGCCGGCCTGCCGGGCCCGACCAGCACGGGGGACCTCTGCACACTGCTTCCGACCAGTACGAATTTCACATTAAAAACTGCTCTAAACGTAATTATTTGTGAAGAAAAATACTACTTACATTCGTATTTCCGTCTTGAATCGTGTTTTATTTTCAATTTTAAAAGAATCATGTTTTCAATTTGTCAATAAATGATATTTTTTAAAGATTTTCCGAGACGGTTGTTGTCTAATGTTAGAGTCATGAAAGCTGCCATCTGAATAGAAATTTAGGCTCGTCAATAACTGTTTTATATAAGTTTTTATTTTTAATAGGAAAAATATAAAATCCGTATTTTTCCTGAATAAATAAATACCATACTATAATATATATTTATTTCATTATTTATATTGTAAAATTTGTCCGATATTGTTACAAATTATTATTATTATTTTTTTTTTTTAATGGGTTTGAGCTGAAGATATTTTTATCACGCACATGTATTCTTGTTTATGGCTTGCGGTCGCGACGTAGCGTGGTCAGGATTTGGGATTTAAATGGCGCCAGTGAAGTCGCGCCCACCACTGGATAGGCATAAATCACAAAGGCGGAAAATGGGAAAAAAGTAAATATAAAATGAGCAATCATGACATAAAAATTAGGTACAAAATGACAAGTTTATTAGCTTGCAAAAACTTTTATATTTTTCTGCCGAACATCCGAACCAGGCCTTTGCGTTCGGTTCGGTTTGGTTCGGTTCGGAAGTGCCATGTTCGGCGAACTTCCGTTCGGTTCGGCGGTTCGGCGGTTCGGCTACAGCACTAGGTAACATGTGGCTATACTACATGTATATTCAAAATATGAGCTTCAAATACTCCTTGTGTAAAAAGTTACTGGAACATTAAATACAGTCTCAATTAATTTAAAAGCGATTTGTGAGATGACTACTTGATACACCTGTATGCGCTGGCATGAAAAAGAGCCCGCACGGCACCCAAGTCCAACTTGGGTTCAATGTGTGTCAGTTGTTTTTTATTTTTGTTATCTTCTTAATAATCCCTAACCTGTAGGCCAATAGATGCTGGTTAAATTGTGCTTAGGTCGGTTTTTATACATTCTAGCTTTCTTTTCAAATCAATGCCATTCCATCCTTTCCGTTCTGTTCCATGCTATTTAGTCTATTTCAGTAGCCAATTCAACAAAAATTCTTATAACATGTAGGAAACTCCAGCCAGGTGAGTGACGGAGCAGCAGCAGTGCTGGTAGCCAGTCGACAGGCTGCCGAGTCTCTCAACCTCCCTGTAATGGGGGTCCTAGTCTCTTATGCCGTGGTGGGGGTCCCACCGTCCCTCATGGGCATCGGACCGGCCTACGCCATCCCAGAGGCCCTGAAGAAGGCGGGTAAGTCATGGCTTTTTAGCAAACCCAGGCCCCAGGGGCAGTAGGGCAGAGTTTGCAGAATGTTATGAGGGGGCACTCCTGGATTCAAATGAACAGCCGACTTTCCCTCATGGATTCCTATTTCTTGGTGTTACTGTGATAATTGCAAGATGTTTGATTATTATTATTATTATTATTAAGTATTTGGCGTCACCTGTGCCTGGGAGGCGAAAAGTGAACTGAATCGATGTAACCCTTTAACTCATATCCTGCCATGAGACTGCTAGCGCGCTATTGTTATAGTGCTCTGTGCACTCGAGCGCGCTATCGATTGAATGCCACGTTCATGCTAGCGAGCCATCGCTACTATGCTTTGTGCACGCAAGGGCGCATATGTAATAACAGTCATTGTTCATGCCCATTGCACCGTGCTGAGTGCTTTTGCAGCGCTATTGAAAGTACCATCGCGTGCATCAGATTATCGGCTTTGGATTACGCATCTTTGTATACAACAGTCAGATTGGATTTTCTCGAGTAATTTAGCGATTTGTTTTTTGTAAAGATTTAAATAACACGCATTTGAACCAACCTTAAAATTAACTTGGCACACAGGAGATTTGTGGGTGGCACAATAGGGATTAGCACTGTGGCACTGGGTGCATTGTATGGGTGGCAGCTTAAGAGTTAAAAGGTCTCGCCTCCCGGTAAAACTGATTGGGGGGGTGCAGGTGGACCACTAAACCAAGGTTGCCCCCTACTGTTACATGTATATGAATAGTGCTATAGCTTACAAAGTAAGTTCAGTAAAAAAAAGCAAACGCAATGCACTTGCTATGAATAACATACCCACCTAACGCGTTGCCTATTATAAAGAGGCAGTGATTATTGTTTTCTCAGTTTCCTAGGCCACAGTTGAGATATCTTTTGTTTTGAAAGTATAATTTGTTAAACCTTGATGTACGTTGCATCACGTTTTGTTCTTTCTGCAGGCTTGACAGTTGATGACGTTGAAATCTTTGAGATCAATGAAGCTTTTGCAAGTCAGGTAAGAAGAAATATATATTACTGAAATGAAACAAGTTTGCCTCGCTGGACTGATTATGACAAATTCAAAAGAAATTGTACTGCAATAGTTATACATGTATTAGGTTTGCATTTATAATGTACATCTACCTTTTCAAGCATTTTAATTTACTTGTTTTTATGTTGTTGTTTTTTTAATTTTAAGATTTCATACCTTTCTGAACAATGAGAGTAATTTATGTTTTCAAGTCTTTGACATTCCAGGCAACATACTACCTACAGAATTAGGTATTTCTTTAGAGGCTTTAGTCATTATTTTCTATATTAAACCGTTGTGGTAAATTTTGACATTCCAGGCGACATACTGCGTACAGAAGCTTGGCATTCCTATGGAGAAGGTTAATCCGAATGGGGGCGCTATAGCACTGGGTCATCCGCTCGGCTGCACAGGGGCACGACAGATCGGTACGCTTCTTCACGAGCTGGACCGCAGGGGTAACAGGTAAGGACAGGAATGTCAGGTTTAATGTTATAATCTTATTATTATGTTACTTATCTATAAAACCCTCGTAATGACATGATTGCAGGGCCTTCAGGGACTCTACAGTAAAAATAACGATGAGGCTTCCTTGGGTATATAAACAAGACATTTTATTTAATATTATTATTATCATTACCTAAAATTGTTTGGGTAGTACATGTATAGTAGATCCTCATTTCTTTGTCATCATATTGAAACATTGTCAGTCTTTATAGGCAATCAAAAGCGATAGATTTCCATCTTACTTTATAATCCTGGGGCCACAAAATAACCTTGGAGGAAAGAGAGATTCATTCAAGTTTTCTTTGTAATGAAGTTTAATTGCAACAGTGACTGTCAATTCTGTGGTTGATGATCAGCAGCGTATGTGATACATACATGTACATGTATGACCCGCTTAGAATAATCAGTGAAAAAAATACACGGGGGGGCTCATGGCGAATTTGCCCCCGAAATGCCCCAAAGAGCCCCCGAAAATCAGAAAAGAGCCCCAGTAAATTTGCATCGAGTTCAATGCAAAACAAATCTTAGAGTGTTATTTTTATGCAGGCAAGCTTGAAAAGTAGCCCCCGAAAAATAAATATTAATATTTCCCCTGAGAATAACCAATAATGTAAGTCGCAAATCCAAACAGCGATGTGGGACAAAGGGCGATTTCTCTGAATACCTCAAAAATGTTCTTGATTGCTCTAAGCATGTATATTATGCATTTAAAGTAGGTTCTATGGAAATATATTAAATGTATGTTGCAAAAAAAATGAATTCAAGGGATTAATTGGTGCTTTTGAGCCGACAGGTCACAGTTAATCTCAAAATCGTTTGTTGGAGGAGTAAGCAAATGGCCAATTACATGTAAATACCCCTCCTCTCCCCCTCACCGGGATCAATGCACTTGCTAACCCTTGATCTTTTCTTCATTACAGGGCCTATGGTGTAGTCTCCATGTGTATCGGTACTGGAATGGGTGCTGCAGCAGTATTCTACTACCCAGGCAAATAGGGAAACAGATCCTACAGAATCCTATGTTGAGATAAGCAACTGCAGAAAGGTTGTTGTTTTAATGCAGGGCTTATCAAGAGTTGTCTGAAATTTATTTTTTATTTTGGGGAGATGAGGATTTTTTTATCTGGCTTTGCAAAATTACCCATTTCTGGTCTTTGTTAGCTCCATGACAACACTTTAACACTGGTATAGAATAATCTTGCAATGAAAACAGTTAAATAATCTCCACAGAATTAGGGTCAGACAAAAGGCCCCCTCAAATAACCCAATACATTCATACCTTTCAAGTATTAGCAGTGATTTTGGAAAACACTCTGTTCCGGTCAGGTTTCTTAATAGTATATTTTGACACTCTTTGTATATGACTTTCACAACTATCCAGGTGAACATATCATTATTATGTAAACTTCTCTTTGCTATCTACATCTATAGAAATATTCATATATCTGTTCAAAAACTGTGGAAAAATATGTGTTTTTTGTGGTAATGAGCTGTATCCAACTAAATTCTTCTTCATGTTGGCCTTGTAAGATTACAATTACTTATCTTCATTATACATTTACCATAAATGTTTGATTATGTCATACGTAAATCAAGATGTCATTTCTCACAACTGTCAAATAATTGGTGCAATATACATGTGAAAGTGGACAAATAATGAAATGAATCCATGTTCATGCCAATGCACATGTAATCTGTTAATTTCATCATGTTTTGAAAATAAAGTACTTTTGGAATAAAGAGAGAAAGAAAAAACAGTTCATGTATTGATAATTTTTGTGCTTCATGATTGTAATTGACCTGAACTCGATGACATATCTCAAGCGACTATCGCTTCTCAGGCAATTTCCTACACTTTCCAGATCTCTAACTTCAACCTCAGACTATAGACAGAGAAACACCACACAAAATCCTAAATCTACCGTAATTTTTTAATCTTTGCTAAATCTGAACATACATGTACATTTATTAAGCCTAATTTGCAACCCTTAATCTTTGAGGAAAGAATTGCTAAAGAAAAAGGTATCACTGCAGCAGATTTTAGATCACCAACACAGGTGTAGTCAAATTGAGAGGAATTACACCTACTGTACAAATCAGTTTTAATTTTGGTTTTATTTTCTACTGAGAGGAGAGGATGAAGTATCATAAAACAATGTTTAGGCTGCTTTTGGATTGTTATAAAAATATCCCACTGTGTGATTGGGCATAATAAAATACAATGATAAAAGAAGGGATGTATATGGCAGATGTTGAGAAGTACGTCGATAGGTTTTGCTGTCTTTGGGATATAATAAATAATGGTGGTGGATGTGAGATTGCAGTGGCAGGAAGATGAAGATTGGGGTGCGTGAAGTTTCATGAACCGGCCTTGATCCTAGCTGGTAGAAGGATTATGATGAGAATAAAAAGTGAGATCTATTTAATAGGCTTGTGTTACAACAGCGATGGTATATGGTTAAAAAACCTTGAACGTGAAGACTGTAGAAGAAAGTATCTTAAAGGGATCGTTTAACGATGTTAAATCTGAGATGCACAACCCTACATGTTATCAGTGTCTGTGAAATGGTGTAATATTGAAGCCCTAAAAAAAAAATTGCGCTTCAAAATGATCAAGAAGTGCCTCATAAAAGTAAAAAATTTTCAGTGATCAGTTTTGCCATACTCGTTTTCCCCAATAGACTGTAGTGTTATGAAATTCATTTAATGGCAAACGGTTTTCAAAATTTGTAATTCCAATCATAATGAGACGGGCGATCGGCTTGTAAAAGTCCTGGGGTTCCTGACTGACCTAAAGGTGTATAATTATCATTGCAGCATGAGCTAAATCCAGGATTTTGTTTCAGAATCTGAGACAAAGTTACCAGATCCCTTTAATAACAGAAAGGGCCATAATATGGAAGATACGAGGTGTGAAACTGTCCGATAGAAAGATCACAAGTGAGCTCATGAAAGATTGGTTTTTAAGAAACTCTGGTGAAGTAGTACAGACCAGTATAAACATGCAGAGACCTTAAAAACATTGAAGCTTCTTTTAGAAATGGTTGTTAATGTACATGTTCATGTAGTCAAGTTACCTGTAATGGTGATTATCCCTTTTCTAAAAAAAAAAAAATTTCATGGTGTCTGATGGCTGATCACTGATAATTAAGGAAAATGTTGAGTGAAATTATTCTAATTTAAAATATTGGTCACTTATTATCAATCAATACGTCTAACAATCCAAATACATGAATACAGAAAAGGAGGTTAACAATAAAAAGCGTAAAAAGATCAATATTTTATTCAAGATTCTGCCAAATTTCTTGGCTAACACAATGACGTAATGCGCAATTCATTTTGCGGTTACAAAGTTTAGATTTGTTTAAAAAATATATTGAGGCATTTATTTGAAATGGAATACAAAGCACTTCTTGCATTTCAACTTTCAAACTTTCTGTTTGACTGACAAACTCACATCAAGAATTATCATTATTTATTAAATGACATTTACATGTACCGGTGCATTGTTAATATTTTTCTGCTTACTATAAATTGTATACCGATGGGTTACTACAAATTCAACAATTCAAACTTGAGCAGCAATTACCAGCACTTGTAATTTTATTGCACATTGACAATCAAATACATTATCATGTTGAAACTTGAAAGGGACAATTAAATATGATTTTTTTTTTTTTAATCAGGCCAGTATCCTACCTTTTATTTGCAACTTACTGTCTTATATTTCAGATATGACTTTCAGTTTTGATAGAAAAAGAATATGTACAAAACTTGTATAAAAATGATCTCAAAAAGCCCTAATATATTGGAAAGTGATAATTTGGACAGAATCACTATATTAATATACCCAATATGATTATAACGCGTACTACTGTTAATGTACATGAACATCAGAGTACCGTTCCTACAATGCATGTGAAAAATACACATGAATACACACGCATACATGTAACATATGTATGTACTTAAACAATGGTCACTATGAATGGACCAGGGACAAAATATTTATAAAACATAAGATCAAGTTCCATGGACCATACAACAAAAGATTAGATTCAAGGTGGGAAAGTCTACTAAAAATGCATGAGAATCATCAGAATAATGCATTTTTTTATTAGAAATCTATTTGAGAGATACATGTATACTAGCAGAAGTAGTGGTATATATACTGTATGCACAAATTCCTGCCATTATGCAAAGGAGTCAAATTTCACCACATGTTTAAGTACAAGTAAATGTAATGTCAAAATTACCACTTGAATGCATGTATGTTTTGCTACATCTCTGAGTCCTATCAATAAAATTGTGCCTTGAATGTTTGGTTTATGAAATGAAAAATGATGCATTTGGACAGATATACATGTATATTAAACGATGCTTTTCTACATTATCTTTAAATGTTTTTTTAGTGTGGATGCTATTAACTCAAACATTTCACATATAGTTAACTATCTTGCGGCTCCAGATATTGACTCAATGGTTTGCACACAGAGATTTTACAATTATCATTTCAATTTTTCCCTGATAGCCTCAAGTCTATAAAAACACATTTTACATAAAATATCATAATAAAACAATTCAATGCCTGAGATCAGTAAAATCATGCCCTTCAGGTACATACTTCCTGTCCCTGAACGTCTCATCTGGTCTAGCAGCGACAGTGGAATTGATTATTGGTCGATCTATAAACTCTACAGTACATGCTTCAGTCTGATTGAAGCAAGGTGGTCTCTCCAGTTCTAAGAATAGGACTGTGTTCTGGGCTGGACTTGGTCTAAGTAGGTTGGCTGGAACAAAGAGCGTGACTTGGGGTCCAGCCCTAGGCCAGTACCTGCCCAGGTTGAAGTCGTTGATGAAGGCTTGGCCCTATGATAGGAGGAAGAGGGGAGAATGAGAGGCTAATTAAAGGCACTCAAAAGGGAGAGTGGGCAAGATTGAAAACAAAATTTGACAATTTAAATGAAAAAATGAACCAAATAAATCCAATTTGGGTATTGGAAAGGTATACTACATCAATATTCACCCCTACAAAATTTAATCTGCTAATGGTTGCAGGGGTCTTATTTTCACTACTTCCTAAAAACTTAAACTGGAATTTTTTACTTCTTTCTGTTATTCATATATTGCCTAGTATTTCATAATTCCTTACTTGATGTGGACCTGTGAACTCCAATGCACATTAGGAATAGGACTGTTAGCAAGAGGACATACAAATGTATGGGAAATTGGGAACCTCCCCAAACTACCCTACAAACAGGAGCAGGTGCATATCCTTAAACGAGAGGCACCAACCCAACTACCATGATATTGATTTAAAGAGAAGGTTGAGTTCTGGGAAGAGGTGAACAATAATTTGTGAGCGTTACCATTCTTATTATGCAAGTGTGGAAGAACATCAGATAAGACATGTTCCCTGAAAAGCATGGCTCCATCTTCAAATGCCTTCATATTCTAAATATGTCATGTAACATCATAAAAATCCAGGGACAAATTTTTACACCACATGTTCGTGTAGTCCCATATACATCTTTAACTTTACCAAGACTTGGCCAAATTTCTTATCATTTTGATGATTCCAGAACCTTGCAATATACACAAATTCTTATATGCTAGATGATCAACCTTTCTGGTCGATTCCACACCGTTTCTTTTCATCTTTAACTGAAAGCCAAATTCCTTTGCCTGGTAAAAGGGAAAAAGGGAGGAAATCATTTATCCTTTACCTTTGTCCAGCCACTAGACTTCAAGAAGGTATCCTGCGGTGGATCGATCGCTGAAAGATTTGGAAATGACCCTAGATAGAACGATGGTACGTAGCCTCCATCTCTCCAGTGTGGCGCCCTCTCTTGGACAGAGTTTCCCATCTTGCGATTCCCCTGACGATGGAGGGATTGGAGTTTTGGAAGGATGTTATCCAGGTCTAAGGAATAAATGGACCATTTTTGAAGAATGGCACCGTCCAATGTGACGTTACTAATGATGCCCTGCAGGGTGATATAAAGTACAGGTTTCATTAAGGAACAATAACCAAATGGTGTGTTCCATATGAGATATAGTTACAAAATTAGAAAACAGAAAAGGAAAATAGAATAGTGGAGGAAAGGAATTGAAGAAAGAAGGTGCTGATAATAGCGCAAAAAAAGAAAGGGAAGAAGCAAATGAAGAGAAAGACGAGGAGAAGAAGAAAAGTAATAAGCTTAGGAGTCTGGGATGATCACTCCGTGATCTGATCAAAATACATGTATTACACTAACGAGAGTCCTAACTTCAATCTAGGTCAAGAACTATACTGTACGTGACCCTAAACCTAACCTACAACCCACTTGCAACCGTAACCCTATGGATGCCGAATGCAATAATGCACCATGTCACGTGACCTTTGACAGAAATGCTAATAAAAATGTTTCAGATGAACTGAGCCAGCAAGCAAACCAGGAAACATCCAACTCTGCAGGTACCCTATTCGTTTATCTTGAATGGCATACCTGTAAATAATACGTAAGACATGGAAAGTATTGGTATTTTGAAATCCTGTTGAAACAAGCTGATTGTCAAAAGAAGAGAAGAAGCAAATGGAGCAGAGGATGAGGAACAAGGAGAATATTAGAAGAAGAGGAAAGAAAACCATGATAACGATAAAAAGGGAAAAGAAGAAATGCATGGAGGAGAGGACACGCCAAATAGGAAGGAAAGAAAGAAAGTGATGACAATTATGAAGAAGAGCAAGAGAGTTTTGAAGGAGGAAAAGAAGATGACATCGGAGAGGAAGTATCTTCAATGAAACCTACCTTGGGGTCATAGAGTCCTGACCCATAGTTGATATGACCTTGGTTCTCTACAAAGATGTCAAGGGTCATTCCTTCACTTCCTGTGATGTTCATACTGGTTGCGTTCACTCTGTTCAACGTTCCAACCCAAACCTGAACAAATGCAAAACATCAAAAATAATATTATGTTCTGGTAATTAGCCAACAAAAATGAAAATGAAAATTGTCCTATAATGCCATGACCTTTGCATATAATACAATAATATCATCCTTATTATTATTGTTATTTTTTTTTATTATTATGATGCAAAAGTTCATATACAGATACATTTCATCCATAACTTCCAATAAATTCACTAATAGAGTACTAATACCCCACCACTATAACACAGGTACCGATGTAATCAGATGGGGTATAGGAACCCCACTTTCAATTCTCTCGTTAAAAACTTGGACAGAGCCTTGCAGCTCTGCGTGAGAGATGGCAGCTGTACTCTTCTTTATCTTTCGTATTAGTGTCAACAAAATCTTACTGGGGCTCTGCCTGATAGGAAATGAGAAGTAGGAAATATATATTCTATTTGATTTAAGATATTTTCATGTCCAAAAGTCACTTATAATTTAGATGAAGACCATAATGAAAGTTCAAACGAAGCAAAATAACCAAGAATTGGCGATATAACAACAATTTAAATTGTGAATGTTAGCACTCTTTTTCCCTTCCTCTCTCCCTCTATCATGCTTATATTTCTCTTTCCCTGTCTATCACCTCGCCAAGGTCTCGGCAGGGGGATTACATTGTCTAGCGCTAGTGTTTACTTTAGGCTTAGCTCTAAGAGTAGTGAAAGTCAAATGGGGGTTTCAATTTTAAACGACGAGTTTTCGTCATGATTTCTGAAAGAAACAAAAAGACAAAGCTCTACTCTGTCTACGCCTCAGCCCATTGTATGAAATCACTCAAAAGTTCACCTAATTCATGCACACACAATTGTGTGCTCGTTTTACCCCCATGCCTTATGCTACGGTCACAAAGGTTCGTACGAATCTCCCTGTTTTTCCATTGTGTGAAAATCGTTCGTACGGCGTTCGTAATGGCATTTGTGACCGAGGCTTTATTTAGATGGTTCATCAATAAAAATCATTAAAACTATACATTTATTATGTAATTTCCATATCATACATGTATAAAGACTATCAAACAGATTCAGAGCCATGAGTCATGCATAATTTCATATCATTGTACTCTGTTTCTCGTATTATTGTAATGCTGGTGGGAAGCATATTTCCACATTGTGGACGAATAAATCAAATCAAAATCAATAACTCATTTGACTGTACCAAATGCATATAAACAAAGCCATAGATCAGAGAAAGGAGCCATACTATTTTATCATGATCTTTTCTCATCCTTTTTCACTTACACTGTAATTCTTACTTTCCTTTTATCTCTTGTTCTCTTTACATCCTTTTTCTTTTCTTTATTTTTTCCCTCCTTTTTTCCTCTTTCTTGCCATTCCATTGAGGGAGGGTGGGGTTAACATGGTACCCCAAAGCTATGCCAGGGATCTGTTGCATAAAACTTACCATTAATGGTAACTTCCATGGTAACATTGCTCAATAGCCAATAAAAATCAAGTATTCCATGGAAGTTACCATTGATGGTAAAATTACCATCAACCATAAGTTTTATGCAACGGGACCCAGTTGTTATATTACCTGATCAATGATGACATAGCCCCTGTCTCTGATGCCATCTATGGTCAGGTTTGTAGGAGTAGCGTAGCTCTGTGGTAGCTTGGTACGATACAGCATGAATCCCTGATACTGTACAGTAAAAAAAAATACAAATACAGGTGGTAATAATATGTGCATTTGTATACCGGTAGTGCAGCTACTAATCATATATACCACACAACGCTTTATAGTACAAAGAATCATTTTATTACCCCGGCTGTAGTTGAGCCGCCATGATAAGGCGCTAAAGCATTCAAATAATTTCTTCTTCCGGGTACCCATTCACTAAACCTGGGTGGAGAGTGGCAAATGTAGATTAAAGTCTTGCCAAAGGACACCAGTGCCAAGGCTGGATTTGAACTGTGAACCATGAGATCCACAGTCCAGTGTCCTATTCATTAGACTACGACTCCTTCGCAAACAGTAGATTGTAGACAAACGTATACAGAGTATTCGAGGGTGTACATGAACCCATAGAGATACAGTGTCACTTTCAGTAAAATTAATCTCATGCATTGCAATTTGATCGAGAATGCTATGAATTACATAAAGTATGTAACAAGAAAGAGGGGGGGGGGGGGAGTTAACAGTTTTTAATCAAAATCTGTTGCAGCATATTTACCAGTAAGAAAGTAGATGGTGATAAAATTATTATCAAAATCTTTGAAAGCTTTTAGTGGAAGATGCAAGTATACATTTTCATACAGGAGTGCACATGTATGTACCTGCATTACCCTTGTCATCAAAATCATTGCAATGGTGAATTTATCCTCAGTATGTCATTTCTAAAATCTCTTAACCATGCTTGGTATGACCGTCTAGTTTATTATGCAATGGTGAGAACTATGTTGACAGGAAGATGCCTCTGCAACTCTCATAAAAAACCTAAACCACCGCCAGCAACCACCACAACAAAACCAGAGCCATCCATACAGAGTTTGGCCAACTTGGTTTAAGTTGGTCACAACATGGCATTGTTATGTGCCTGCCCAACAAAGCAGTATTTGCCATAATGTGCCCAACTTGAACCTGAGTGCCAAACTCTCCTAATCAACGAGACTGAGAAAAAAAAAACTAAAGGGCTCCTTCTCTTGTCCATCCTACCTGTTGCATGGCTTCCATGGTGATAGGATAGTCCGTCATGATTGGTCCGTAAGGGCACAGCTGATCCAAGACGTTGTAGATGGTTGCTGTGAATTCCATCTCCACCACCCCGTATGCATACTTCTTGGTGGGAGGGGGTATGGGTCCAGCAGGTAGAGGAAGATACTGAAATATGGCACAAATGTTTTAAGGGCATAAGTAAGAATTATATACCTCACTTTACAAATCTAGCCATCTGATTGGTCAAAATTGGAGTCGTGATTTAAGCCATGCCTGCCTACCAGTCAATAGTCTTTTGAAAAGTGCCCTCATACCTGCCTACCGGTCAATAGTCTTTAAAAAAATGCCCTCATGCTGTGATCCCCATTGGTTTACGTGTTAAAATTGTCTTTGTGTGAGCACGGATACCATACAGGGCTTTCTGTCTGCGATTCCCAAATGATTGAAACTTTCAGGCATTTTTCCAGCGAAGATTAACAGACAATGTCTCAGATTTTCTGTGATGTGTTAACCAATCTTTACTCAATAAAAGGATAAGGTAAGAATTAATGGTAGATTTTTGTTTCAATTCGGAATATAACAGACATATCGACTGCTTTAAAGTGACTCAGTAACATTGTTGAAGGTTGATGAAAAAATGTGTAATTTGTTTGTGAAATGTTACTCATTATATTCCTTCTACTGTATACTAATCACCTTTCTACTAGCCACAAACTATTAGGTGGGGTTCCCTGCCTCTGTGACAGGGGAGGGGGGGGGGGGGAGGGGGAGGGTTAGAAATCATGTTGGTGTATAGATAGTAACCGAACAGCATTGGAATTCTCTCACCTTTCCAATCACATTTCTGATTGCCATGTACTTTGGGGTGGGGTCTCCTGCCTCAGTGAGTGGGGCATCATAATCATAGCTGGTAGGCTGGGGGTTGAAGGTCGGGTAGTTCGCTCCATTCCAGAACCCAAAGTTGGTGCCCCCTTCAAACATGTACCTGATCAAAATATAAATTTGAACCCATTCATTTTTTCTTGTTATATGAACTGTTTGTACAAAAATATTCGCTTTCATTAATGCAACATTCTATGATCATTGAAGTACGACACTAAAATACAAGAGTTCAAAGCAAAAGCAAGATAGTTTGAAGATACTTTTAATAAATGAATAATAGGAAGTACTACATTTACCAAGAAATATCCACCATGGAAAAGAAAACAATTTAATCTATAAAAGAACGGCAAGCGGTGGTGGGAAAATGTTACAGAATGTACCAAAGGTTCCTAAGCGTATTTAAAGTATTATGGTATGCAAAGTATTATGAATGTAAAATACGGTACACATAACTGTATGTCATGCTATTTGAATGTTGCAGGTTTTTGGAGGCAGTTTTCCACAGTATACCTGTATACTGGATAAAACAGCTGATTACATATTTACAGCTTTCTATTACATGTACATTCATTGCTTCAAAGTCTACTAAGATTATTGCTTGATATACAGTACATAGACCTGACTTGAAGAAATGAATGTTCCATCATACTTGTGTATCACTGCCATCAACATTCCATCTAAATGTACTTTCATTATGAAAAAGCAAGATAATCATGATCTCATCAATATATACTACAGCCATCTGAACTCACATGTTCACATTAGCACCTAAAGCAAGCATCTGGTCAAGGGATGTACAGACAGCTGCTGTTTTGACGGTTTGATGTGGGTGCTCCCAGTGGTCCAACCAGCCTGTGTAGTATTCTGAATTTACCTGAGAAGAAAAATACCAACAACAAGATTGTTTAAGGTATAGACCAGTTCTGGTCATGCAATTGCATCGTGAAAGAAACGTTGTGGAATCGATCAGAAAAGGTTGATCATCAAGCAAATAAGTATTGATGTGTAATGCAAGGTTCTGGAATCATCAAAGTGATAAGAAATTTGGCCCAGTCTTGGTAAAGTTACAAGCACTGTGTATAGAAAGATGTTTATGGGACTACGCGATATCTATCCAGTCCAGATAGATGTAATAATTTACCACATATATCATTTAGTAGGCAGTTTCCCGGCAAAATATATTCTTTCCCATGATTGGTAATAAGAGCTTCCATTTCATTTTTTGAGAGGGGGGCGTTTCCAAAACTGGTCTTTACCTTTAACCCTTTGCTTGCTTTCTCCAACTCTCTGCATGGTCACTTGTTTGCCACACATGCAATTTGGCACAAAATAATAATTATCAATTGACGGAAGGATTGCTTTGTCCAGCACAATGGCTTTGCAAAAGTACCAATTTTCAGTCTTGACTAGCTTGATGAAAACACTTTTTAATAACAATGCCATACATAACATCTTGCAATGGAAACAGTTCAATAATCTTGATGCCTTTGGTATATCTACAATGGGGCTCAGGGAGAGTACTTGGGTGGCATATAAAGTGTTAGCATTAAATTGTCCACTTTCATAAAAAAAAGAATTTGTATAGGATAAACACTTTGAACAATACAACCGTATAATCAACATCAAAACACAAGAAAATTTGGATCAAAATTTACATCTTCCAATTTTTTGTCTAGTATTATAACAATTGTAATCTTTTGAATATTTAAAATCATTTGAATACTGGTTACCGCAGTAATGCAGAATATTCAAAACAACTATGAAGGAATTGCAACCAATTTTTCACAGGCAAAATACCCTGGAATTATAAAGACATTTTCAAAAACCTCAACAAGGCAGGGAGTCTTTTAATACACCCTTATACCAAAAAAAATCACAAATTTGTAAGTGAAAAAAAAAAGGAAGAAAATTCAACTCACCAAAGGCCCCTTTGGCTCAAATTTCCTCATTTCTTGAAACATTCCTGTAGCATTGGAACCTACATAAAAACAGAAAGATGATATCTTGTTTAAACAAACTCGGCAGACAAAAGGAAAATAGTTAAAGACACGGTAAGGTGACAGAAACATACCTTTTGTGGTTTTCATAATGGAGCTTAAATTAAGTTTATATATTTTATGTTTCAATTTCTTGATTTGATATATATATGGATATGTGCATTGTAATTGTATATTTGCATGTTGTAACTTTTGTTTTTAGTTTGTTTAATCTGGCCGTCGAACAGGGGGCGTCGAACTGACCTGCACCAAAGTCTATCGTTGCGTACATATCCTGCAGCGTGCCACACTGCAGAAGGTGATCCCCTGGTCCGTCCGTGGTGAAGAGGACCACGTCTGGACCCAGGTTGACACGGAACAGGTGATAGAGCTGTCTCTGGTATTCGTGGTCGCATGTCTGGTAGCTCCCGTACTCATTCTCGACCTGGCAACAAGAGGTATTGGTGTACAATAAGAACATTTCAAACTGCTACTTTTACATGTATACCGGACAAGTACATTACATGTCAATTCATATAGCACAGTTACTTTACAAATATACTATAGTGTGCCTCATAAAAAGTATATCATTACCCTGGCCCTAGCTGAGCTGCCATGATAAGACGCTAAAAAAAAAAATTCTTCCTACTAGGTAACCGTTTACATCACCTGGGTGTAGAGAGGAAAATGTATATTAATGTCTTTACACTGACTTGTAGGTTACCATTAGGAGATGCATCTGCAAGAACAGTGTTCAACTATCCACAACAAACAGACAGTATATGCGCCATCCTTAAATTCTCCATTTGGGGGCTAGCAGTAGGTCACAATTGGTCACATGACTTCAAAGTGGCCCCCCCCCCTTTTTTCCCAACTAAGTGAAAACACATGTGTAAGACTTGGAAGAAAATTACTAATGCCTGCTACCAAATCTTTATAATTATATTGGATGATGCCCCAGCAGCCCTACCTATTTCCTTTTCCTTTTAGGGTTGAACTAAGACTTTGAAAATTGGACTCGAGAGATCCCCTTGTAATAAGTTTCTTGCAAGAATATAAGTTCACCTTAAAAATGGCCCCTATAGAATCCAATGACCTCAAATGACCCCTGATTAAGGTGACGAAGAAGGACCTACCTGGACCATGATGATGGGCCCTCCATTGACGTAAAGGTACGGCCGGAGCTTTGGCAGAAAGAAATTCATCCATTCTGTGACATGAGCCATGTATACTACAAAAAAGATACATGAAAACATGTGCATGGTTACAAATGAAGTATCAATTGGAAGGGGAGTCAGCTAGGGGGGGGGGGGAGAACCTAATTAAGAAATAAATTGATATCCGGCGTATTTCTATACGTTTTGTGGGTGACATTGAATCAACAAAAAGAAAATCTCCATGATGATGTTGTTGGTATTGTTTGATGAAAAGAGTTGACCTACTCAATTGATAGTTTCAATATGACTTTTTTTTTTGCTGACCACAATATTTTTCAGCCGCTTGAAATTGTTATCAATTGTGGACAGCGTACCAGAAGCCTGTCAAAACAGAGTTCTCACCAAAACTCAGCTGAATCAGTACATTTTTAATTAGTTTGTAAATAAGGTAATTGTCCATTTATTGTGTTTACATACAATTTTTTTTTTACTTAGCCCCTCAGATAGATCAGTCATAGGCATTCTTTCAGAAGTTACCCCACATTTTCCTGACATCGGGCGTTTGATGGAATTGCCAAATCCCAATGCAGCACAACAAATAGAGAATCATCATCTCATCTCCACAGAGCAGCTTGATGACTGCCTTTAAAGATATAGAAAAGGGCTGGATTCTACTCACAATCATTTGATGATCTAAGGACAATGCCAGGAATGTTTAGAAGCCACGCAGGAAGTCCTCCCTGTAGACAAGAAAATAAATGTCAAAACTCTGAATTATGGCTTGTACACCTTGTTCCCTAATGGAAAAAATAAGTAGACATGTTAAAGAAAAAAAAATTGCAGTTCGCTATACACTATCCTCGTGACTAAATGTTCCTACACAATTACTTCTTCCACGAGTCTGAGTTGAGATGTATTACAAACTAGATGGAATTCGACTGCGCGCAGTCGAAAATGATGCCTCCGTCATAGAGCAATTTTGCAAACCAAAACGGAAGAAATTTTTCAAATTCAAGTTCAATTGTAATCCATTAACATGTTCTCAGAATATCGTGATTACAAGCAATTTCTCATATACATATATGACCCTTTGATCTTTGACCTCATGACCCTAAAATCTACTCAGTTCATTGGCTCTGCAAGATGTCCTGAGTTAAATAGTAATCCATCTGTCAGTTCTAATGAGAATGCGTCCACAAGCTATTTTTGCATACATAATGAGCCCATGACCTTTGATCTTATGAACCAAGAATCTACTCAGTTCATTGGCTCTGCAAGATACATAAATGATCTAAGTTTGGCAGGAATCCATCAATCTGTTCTAATGATAATACCATCACAAGCTATTTTTGCATACATAATGAGCCGCATAACCTTGACCTTTACCTCATGACCCCAAAATCTAATCATTTCATCAGCTCTGCAAGTAACATACATGACCTAAGTTTGGCAGGAATCCATCAATCGGATCTTGAGATAAGGCGATCACAAGCTGTTTTTGCATACATAATGTGCGCTGTGACCTTTGACCTCGTGACCCCAAAATCGAATCAGTTCATTGGCTTTGCAAGATACATACATGACCAAAGTTTGGCAGGAATCCATCAATCGGTTCTTCAGATAACGCGATCACAAGCTGTTTTTGCATACATTATGAGCCCTGTGACCTTTGACCTTTGACCTTCTGACCCCAAAATCTAATCAGTTCATCGGCTCTGCAAGTAACATACATGACCAAAGTTTGGCAGGAATCCATCAATCGGTTCTTCAGATAACGCGATCACAAGCTGTTTTTGCATACATAATGAGCCCTGTGACCTTTGACCTCTGACCTCGTGACCCCAAAATCTAATCAGTTCATCGGCTCTGCAAGTAACATACATGACCAAAGTTTGGCAGGAATCCATCAACGGTTCTTCAGATAACGCGATCACGAGAACGGGACGTACGTACAGACGTACGTACAGACGTACGTACGTACGGACGGACAACCCGAAAACATAATGCCTCCGGCTACTTCGTAACGGAGGCATAAAAATAAAAAACACAATTTGAAGAAAAAAAGCTGATCAATTTATTTGTTAATATTTCTCTGCCCTGAATCAGTTAAAGAAAATGCATACAACTGCTGTTATAGTCCAGAAACTAGCATATAAGAGCAATCTCCTTATTTTTTCTTCGTAGGAAATCTCCCCCTACCTGCTGTGGGCCAAAGTTGGTGTTGGATATTGCCTTATTTCAAAAAGGGAGATTGTTAATTATATGAAATTGGCAGATTCAGGACAACAGTTGTTGCAGTTGAACAACAATACTTTGAAACTGACTAAAAACAGAAAAGCAAAATATGTGTTACAAAAGTACATACAGCAGGGCCCGTTAAAAAGAGCGACCAGCAGGGGGTCCTTTCTCAAAACCGTCACAACTACAAGATCAGCGACATCTCGATGCTGTCGCTTAACTCGTCCGCTAAGGGGTTCGCGAATCTGCCTTTGCCAAGATGAGCGACAACTTCAGCAACAATTTGTTGTCGCAACCCCTTTTTAAGTACACCATCTCAAGGCAAATGATTTTTTGTTTGCTTATCATTGTTTGGTGAAATTGTTTGGTTTGGACAAAGATACAACGGTCATGGAATTGGTTTCATGAAACGACCCCCATAATACTTTTTTACTTTCCTACATACCAGGTCCCATTCTCCGCAGATGTAGGGCCCAGGTCTGAGGATGACGGCTAGACCTGTATCATTGGCCTTCTTGAGAAACGAGAGGATATCATGATCACCATCAAAGTTAAACTTTCCAGGCTTGAGCTCATGGAAGTTCCAGATCACATATCTAGAGGTGAAAAGAGAGAAAGAGAAAAAAAAAAAAACACATCAGAAACTAGAAATAATATGCATCCACAAAATGCTCAAAGTGTTCCAATGATAATTTTTTTTTGCTTTGTACTACATGTAGTAGTATATACAATGTACAGTAGGCTTGCGGGTGCACCATGTGAGAGAGAGAGAGGGAGGATTGAGGAGTCCTGAATCCTCCCTCTCTCTCACATGGTGCACCCGCAAGCCTACTGTATATCTACATCACCATGCAAGCCGATACTTACAAGCAGCATATAGTAGTATGTTAGAGATTTCATACCGCTTGTGTATATTTAAAATATGAGTTCAAATGTTACTTCTATACAGAAATATTGCAAGGTTAAATACACTTTTCATTAACATATAAACAGGACTTGTGAGTAGATTACATGATGCATCCATACCTCCTTGCATAATATGATGGAGCCCACATGGAACCCAAGTCGGACTTCTGGCTCCAAACAGACGATTTTGTCTCTATCATATTATTTCTTTACCTTCCATTATACAAATGGATAAACAAACAACTAAAATGTTAATAGAAAAGACCACCGTGTTCTGGTCCATCTACCAGGCGAAAAAATGAATAAATAAATAAAGATTCTTTGATTATCAAGGCTTTGTCCTTACGTCTGGACCGCATTTAATCCAGCCATCTTCATCTTGTCCAGTCTGTCCTGCCAGTAGAATGCTGGGACCCTGCTGTAGTGAAAGCTCCCAGAGACGTAGCGGAATGGCTGGCCATCCTTCAGGAAAGTGTTGTTGTCGTAGTCGATGGTGAAGGAGCGATCCGGGAGTGCCTGTGTGTTATGAGAAATAAGAAAGAAAATGTCTAATTTTAATTTTGAGATGAAGTAAAATGTGACATTCTGTTGCTCTGTTTTTTTATCATTCTCTGAATTTTTACCCACTTTGCAGAGCAAATCAATATTATAAGTGACAGATATCAAAGTAGACACTCAAATCAGAAATGATATAACTTATTCTGACTTTTGCAACTCAAGAGGGTTTTTGGTGTCCAGAGTATGTAATGTAATCTCAGCTCAGCAGAGGATATATATTCCCAGACAAAATACATACAGTATAGACCGACTTTTGCAGTCTATTTTAAACACAAAAAGATGAGGATATTACTGACCTGACCATCAGCTAATATGGAATTCTTTCATTTAAAAAGGAATAAGAAAAAAGGAGAGAAAAAGAAACGAGGGAAAGGTAATGAAGGGGAAAATAAAACTGTGTTTATCAGTAGGGGCACTGGTCCGAGAATGAGGATCGTCCTCATAAACGAGGATATCCTCATAAACGCGGACAAAATACGTCCTCATAAACAAGGATCTTCTGCATTTTCGCGGACGTTTTTTTTCATCGGCGCTCTGCGGGTTACCGAACCGCCCGCTGGCAATGCCAAATTTGGATTCCCCAGGGGAAAATAACCCTAGTTGACCATCTACTTTTATGGGTTGTCCGTCTTCCCAAGATTTATTGCTAATTTACATGCATGTGAAGGTCTCTGTACAAAGTCAGTGTAAAATGCATCAAGAAAATCATCCCGGAATCCGTTTTTTGCATCGCCAATGTGCCGATCAAAAATATGGAACATCTGCCTTTTTGCAGACAATCCTTGTTTTTGAGGACGCATTGGTCAGCGTTTACAAAGACTATCTTAGTTTATGAAGACGATCCTTATTCTCGGACCAGCGCCCCTACTGTTTATCAAAAAGTAAAAACAATCTTGATCAGTTTATCTTCTTGTCATCACATGTTCAAATCTATTTGTTTGTTTGTTATATTGTGTGAATGATGTCCCTACTTTAATTTAGCACCTCTAAGATATAGATCTACTACATTTGTAAGAGTGACAGTGACAGAACATGACAATCTGAGAAAGAGTGATCTGGAAAAGCGATCACAATCACTCCGCCTCGGAAAGCCGGTAAGTGTATCGCACACGTCACGCTGCCTTCGCCGCCGTAACGGGGGCCGGGCGGTGAGGCCTGAGGCTTGCCGTCGACATGGACAAAGACATGGGAGAAGCGGCTTCAGTTTCTTTGGGGCATTTTGCTCGACATCGCTATCTTCTGCTTCGACACAAAATATCTTGTTCATGTATATTAAAAAATGCACAAAGAGCTTACCTGTTTCACAGCCAATACCGCCATGCAAATTAGTAACTTTGAGACATAAGAACGTAATCCTCCCATTTTGCTTTTTCAGCTTTCTCAGTTTTTATTATCAAACAACGATCGAGCTGAAAGTTAATTCGCTGCTCACATGATTTGTCACGTGATAATGTATTTTGTGGGCGTGGCATACGAACTGGAACGAACAGCTGTTGATGTTTTCACGAACGATCTTTTTTAAATCTCTGATTTATAAAACAGTGCCGCGGAAAATAAGTGGCGATATAAATATATCTTTAATAAGAGAGAGAACAAAATGAAAGGTGAACTCCCATTTTTGTTCTTCTTCTTAAACTGCCCAGCTCCGAGCTAATTAAGTCCCCGGATAAATCTGTATATACATCTAGATCTAGACCAGGGGGGTGTTTCACAAAGATCCTAAGTTGAACTTATCTCTAAGTTGGACTTAAAAATTATGGAAAGCCGTTAGCGTCTTTGAAAATGTTTTGTAAAAGTTGTTTTAAAAGGCATAAAATGTTGATTCACATCATTCATATTTTCTATTATCAAGGAGGTTTCATGTTCTTGATGTGGAATTTATAAAAAAAAGTCTAAAATCCTTGAATTTCTGCTTTTAAATATATTTCATTTTAAGGCTCCAATGGCTGTCCATAATTTTTAAGTCCAACTTAGTGTTAAGTTCTACTTAGGATCTTTGTGAAACACCTCCCAGGCCTTCTCAACTGGCGGCGCGCGCGCCACTTGTGGCGCTTGGGGTCAGTCGGAGTGGCGCGCGGCTGTTCCAAAAAATTAATAAAAATTAAAAATTAAAGAAAGAAAAAATGATATTTTTAAATTATAAAAATCGGCAAAATCAAAAAGTCGCACTCGAAGTTGAGCCCAAAATGTAAGCAAGCCATTTTGTGTGTTTGATTTTCACTTGAGTTTGACATTTTCTGTGTTTTTTGCACCAAAATAACTACATATAAATTAACTTCCAGTGTAGATTTTAGCCAGGAATTGTACTAATTATTTCACATCAATATGAAATTACGATTGATGTTTAATGGAACAAAAAGGTGTTAAAAATGCTACATCTGGGCCTTTAAAAAGCCCTAAAATACACTAGCTTCCGGGGGCTTTGCCCCCTGGACCCCACCCGGTATCGGCTCGGTCACTACGCCCCCTCGCAACACAGTCACCAAACATACAGGTTGGCACTTCAACCTCAATATTTTTTTTGTTTTGGCGCTTCTAATAAACTAGTTGAGAAGGCCTGATCTAGACCTACTTCGATCAGAAGTTGTAACACATTTTTCTGTTTCACGACTTCGAAATCACCGTCTGTTTGCATAGAACAAAAGACGTAATGAACTCCAATTTCGTAGATGTATTTTTTTTTCCATCTGACCCGGCCCCGCCCACTCGATATGGTCTCAATATTTATCTCGCATTTCATTCAATATAGTCATGTGACTATTTATGAATCCATGCAGTACGTGCCCAGTGGCGTACCTGGGGTACTCCGTCAGGGGGGGGGGGGCAAGCGATCGAAACAAAACAAAAAAGGCGTTGCTAATTTTCACTTCTGGCGAGCGAGCGGGCAAAAAAATATATTTAAGTAACGTTTGGTATATAAACCGGTATTGTTGCAAGTCGGGGGTGGGCACACTCATTTGTTAGCCACGTTAAGTTCATGTTTGCAAGCGAGCGTAGCGAGCAAGAAAAAATCCCTTCTTTTTTAATAATTGCCACTTAAACTTGGTCCAATTGTCCCATGCCGGGTGCGGGAACAAGGGTGATTTTATACCCATTTTAGCTAGCGAGCGAAAATACACCTTTCTCTTAATGAATTGCTATGTAAAACTTGTTTCATTGTTGCAGGTCGGGGCGGACACAACCGTGTGTAAGGCAATTTCAATCCCATTTTGGCGGGCAGGCAACCCCCCCCCCCTACATTTCTCTTGTTAATGATATTGTAGCAGGTCAGTGGTGGGCACATAATTCCACAAGCTAGCGAGCGAGAAAAAATCACTTCTCTACGATGAGAACATGGTACATTAACTTCATTTCATTGATCCATGTCAGGGACATGATTATTTAAAGCGATGTTATTTCTATTTTGGCGAGCGAGCGTAGCGAGCGAGCAAAATTTTTGTAATGATAATTGGTTCATAAATTTCAGGTTTTTTTGTTGCAGGTCAGGGCTTTCACAATCATGTCTAAGGTGATGTTAATTCCGTTTTGGCGAGCGAGCACACCAAAACTTCTTTGAATAATGTTTGGTACATAATTATTAACTAGTGATGTTGTTGCAGGTTAGGGCGGGCACGTTAGCGATGTTAATTTCATTTTGGCGAGCGAGCGTAGCGAGCAAGAATAAAAAATCGCTTCTTTTTTTTAATATAATAATATTGCCAATTTAACTTGGTTCAATTGTCCTCAAGGAATTGGTATATAAACTTTGTGTCATTGTTGCAGGTCGGAGGTGGGTACAATCGTGTTTAAGCCAATGTCAATCCCATTTTGGTGGGCAGGCAAAACAAAATTAATGATGATTGGTGCATAATTTTCAGGTTTTTTGTTGCAGGTCGGGGCTTACACAATCATGTTTAAGGTGATGTTAATTCCATATTGGCGAGGGAGCGTAGCTAGCGAGCAAACCAAATTTTCTTTGGGCAACGTCTGGTACATTAATATCAACTGGTAATTTGTTGTAGGTTGGGGTGAGCACGTTTGTTAGCGATGTTAATTGTAAAGACAGCGTAGCAAAGAGAGGGTAAAACAAAAAACAAATCAACTCATATATCAATCACTAAAATCAATCAATTCATCAATTCTGGCGAGCGAGGAAACAATATCTCTCAAAATAACGCTCGGTACTTATTTACTGGGATTTTCGTTGCAGGCAAGGGAGCGCACATATTTTGTTAGGAATGTCAATTCCATTTTGGTAAGCGATCATAGCGATGCAAAAAAAAATCAATTCTCTTTTAATAGAAATTAATACATAAACTTGTTTTTATTGGTGCAGGTCAGGATGGGCGCAATCGCGTTTAGCAGGATATCAATTCCATTTGGGCGAGAGGGCGAAAAACACTTCCATTTTTAATGATATTGTTGCAGGTCAAGGGTGGGCACAATTGTTTTCAAAGCAATGTCTATTTCATTTATTCGCGAGCGAGCGAGAAAAAATGAATTAGTCTCTTTTAGTAACATTTGGTACATAAACTGGGTGTTATGGTTGCCATGGTTGCAGGTCGGGGCCAGTCGGGGCAGACACAATTGTATTCTAGGCAGTGCTAATCCTTTTCTTTTTTTCAGCAAGTGAAAACAATTAATACAAAATAGGCTAGCAAGCAGCTCGCGCCAGCGAAGAGTGTCGAATTTGTCACTTATATTTTCCTATTTTCATTTGTCTTTTTTTTGCCGTATGCGGAATATTTTTCTGATGGGGGAGGGGTAAAGGTGCATGAAAAGTTTTTGAAGAAACTCAAAAGCAAAATGAGTGAAGGGAGTTCGAGCAACCAAACTGGTCATGAGGGTACTTTTGCATTTTTCAAAAGTAGAATTGAAGGATTTGGTATATAACAAAAATATCTGGGGTCAACTTTCCCCCCTCCCCCCCCCCCCCCCGGTGCGTACGGCCATGGTCTTTTTTAAAAATAATTTCCCCATTTTTTACTTTCCTTTCCTTTTCCCTCTTTCTTATTTTTCTCTTCTTTCTTTTTTTTCCTTTTCCTTTTTATCTTTCTTTTTTTCTCTCCCCTTTTCCTTTTTTCTCTTTCCTTCCTTTCCTTTCTTTTCTTTTCTTTCCCCTTTTTTCTCTTTCTCCTTTTTTTTCCTTTCCCCTTCCCCCTTTTCCTCCCCCCCCCTGGAGCCCGTCAGGGGGGCACTCTGCCCCCTTGCCCCCCCCCTCAGGGACGCCAGTGTACGTGCCCCAAAAAAACCGTGGCTATAACAAAACGAACGAATTGAAAAAACTATGCTTTCAAATCTTTTTATAAACACAAACTCTGGATCATTAATCAGTGGCATGATCAGCGCCGCACATCGTCATGCCAGGATGCTTAAACTGACCGACGTTCCGAAGGGCTAAAGAACGAACAAAGAAAGGAATGCAATCAACCCTCAATCAGGTTTATGCCTTGTGGTCTATAATGCCAATTCGTCTAAACCCAAAGGCCCGAATTCACAAAGCAAGGTTTGAGCTCAGACCAAGGTTTGAGCTCAAACCTCCTTTTCTTTCGCCAAACCTCCTTTTGTTCTTTACAAACCAGGTTTGTAAAAAACGCGTAAAACGCGTCATATGACGTACGAAAACCAAGGTTTGAGCTCAAACCTCCTTTGTGAATTCGGGCCAAAATGTATACAAAAATTGTGTGGAAAAACTGGATAGGCCTAAAAATAGGCAAAGATAGTGGTAGCCTCAATGGTCTGGTGACTTCGAACGAACTGATCATAGGTTATAATTGGCATTTGGATGAAATAATTATTGGATGAAAGGCAATTGGACAAAATGGCTAATGAACTAAAAAGATGGCAATTTACCTTGACGTTTATCCTGTATTGGTCAATATAATGATATTCTCCAAATTGAACCACAAATAAACTTTTAATTAAGTTTATATTTTTTTGACTTTCTTGACCCTTAAACATCTGGGAAAGTACTCACCATCTATTTTGTATTGGTCTGCCAACTCGGCGATATTCTTAGTTTAGTTTTGTCTTTACTTAATTATGTTCATAATTATGACCACTATCATAGTGGCAGCTGCGGGCGTTGGGGCATGGGACAGAGTGAGAGAGAGAGAGAGAGAGAGAACTGGGCAAATGGGGGGGGGGGGTGAAGGTAGTATACAAAGTGAAATATAGGGCGTCCAATCCCCCCTTCACTTGATGACTTCAAACAGCTCACAATTCGTTCAGTAGACAATTTTATGATGTTTGATTTTTCGATTGTCAAGAGATGATTTTTTGAATTGTGCCTCCGCCATTTTTACAAAAGTCTGACCCGACTCACTTGTCTTGTTCCGTCACATCCAAGGCAGGTGCCCCCCCCCCCCTCCCAGTGAGGGGACCCAGATTTCGCCCCAGTGTCTGATTTTGTCGTTATTAATTTTGCGCTATGTAGGCGATTTGCCAACTGCGTACGAAATTACGATTTAGTTGAATGCCCAACACTGCCTAATGAGGCCATTGCAGTGAAGTGGACAAGGTCATAAATAAATCATTATAGACGAAATGTCTATAAATTTGAGTACTTTGGGGCAAACTGACCATTCGAATAAAACGAGCACGTCCACGAACTGACCACCTGAAGTAAATTGTCAGCTGGGAAACAGTAAAATATTCAAGGTAAGATTTTCGTATTTAATTAGGCCTCCATGAAATGTGTATACTCGAGTTGGAATGGTATGTAGGAATTATAAATTGTTTTATTTGATATTGATATGATTACGATAAAGAAGATAATGCTGATGATGATGATGCTGCTGATTATCACGACTATTAATTATTATCATTATTATTATTATTGTTTTTGTTGTGTTGTTATATTTATAATCCTTATCCTTATTTAAAAAAAAACATTATCATTATTGATATTTTCATCATTATCGTTACGACTATTATTGATTCTATCATAATGACGATCATTCCTTATTATGACTATTATTACGAATACTGCTGGTTCCACTACTCTAGATCCTCTCCTAAAACTTTACTAATATTACTACTACTATACTACTTCAGTCAAACCTGTCTATAAAGGTCACTGAAGGGGAACAGAAAAAGGTCAGTTGGACTTTCTAGAATGGTGTGACTCCATTACTAGTACCATTGTCATCATAAGATCATCCATTATACAAGCATTTCTGAATTTACGGTTCTGACACTCCCCCCCCCCCCCCCCCCAAGTATTCTGATGATTTATTTATTTATTTATTTATTTCTGTTATTTAGACAGGGTGACCAGCGCTCAAAATACACGGGGGCGTGGGGCGATTCGCCCCCGTGAGCTACATAATCGCCCCCGTCAGGTTGCTCACGGGGGCGATTGCAAAATTAAAAATCGCCCCCGTGGAATTATAAAATAAAGATTATCTTTTCTGTTATAACTTTAGCACAATATTGAGTTTAATTTTCAAACCTTAAAGGTACTATGTCCCTTTTGCAGCCAACCTCAAATTCTGTAGAACTTTGCAGGAATTATGAATATGTCATGTATGTCCTATCTGTGAAATTTAAACGTTAGCAGTGTCCTCATATTCAAATTATGCAAGGAAACCCGTTTACTTGCTAGACTTCACTGTCAGACACTATCGAGTGACTGACTGGCCTTTTTTCTTCTTTGGTAATAACATATACATGAAAAGAGTTGTAAAGGGTACATGAGCATTTGTCTACATCAATAACCCACTTCTTGTGATGGCCAAGATTAAACTGATTGAATCTTTGCGCAGCATAAAACGTATGACCATTCGGTACAATTGTCTGAAAATCAAGACTATTACTTTTGGGCTCTATAGCCCTAAAGTCGATTTGACAACTAATAGTCATTATTTTCCCACTTGAAGACATTTTCAAGCCCTACCTTTTTTAGGGAAGTTCTAAATTAGTATTATCTTTCAAATGCAGTTGGAATTTAACTTTTTCATTTTTTTGACCTGCAAATGGGACATAGTATACCTTTAAACCAATGAAATGGAACTTAAAATTAGCGTGCAAGATTTCTTGTTTCATGAGTAGGCATATGACCGATTCAGCTCGCAGTGCAGTGCCGCCGTCAGCAGTGGTTATAGGCCTACTGCGCCGTTAGTAACGGTACGTGTGCACGCTGCCGCGCCATGTCTGCTGCAGCTGGAGGCGATGGCGCAAGGGCAGAAACATGGTCATAGAGAAGTTTTTCGTTGTGAAAGCGTAAAGCCGCTGAAATCTGGTGATTTCAAATGACCAGCAAATAATGAACCCCGACCAGTGAATCAATATTAGGGACTTTTAGATTTGCACGATGAGAACGTGGACTGCAACGTGTGACCTCCTTTTAAAGGTACTATGTCCCTTTTGCAGCCAACCTCAAATTCTGTAGAACTTTGCAGGAATTATGAATATGTCATGTATGTCCTATCTGTGAAATTCAAACGCTAGCAGTGTCCTCATATTCAAATTATGCAAGGAAACCCGTTTACTTGCTAGACCTCACTGTCAGACACTATTGAGTGACTGACTGGCTTTTTTTTTCTTCTTGGTAATAACATATACATGAAAAGAGTTGTAAAGGGTACATGAGCATTTGTCTACATCAATAACCCACTTCTTGTGATGGCCAAAATTAAACTGATTGATTCTTTGTGCAGCATAAAACGTATGACCATTCGGTCTGAAAATCAAGACTATTACTTTTAGGCTCTATAGTCCTAAAGTCGATTTGACAACTAATAGTCGTTATTTTCCCACTTGAAGACATTTTCAAGCCCCACCTTTTTTAGGGCAGTTCTAAATAAGTGTGATCTTTCAAAATTCAGTTGGAATTTAACTTTTTCTTTTTTTGGGCCTTCAAATGGGACATAGTACCTTTAAGGCACTGCCAGTGCTTAAAAGGACGTCACATGTGACTGCCAGTGCCGTAACACGTCCACGTCCACGCAAATCTAAAATTCCCTATTGAGAAGAAGAGGAAGACCAAGATGTCGTGGAATGAAATGGTAACATGGGCAGATCTACGGGGGGGGGGGTTATGGGGTTTAACCCCCTCCTCCCTTGGGCTGCCAAGTGAAAATGTGATATTAAAGCGGGGGGGGGGGATGCTGGAGAGGAGGACTACTAATCTATTTTTTTTCAGGGGGGGGGAGTGAAGCGCCGTTTTAGCATGACTTTCTTTTTAACTCTTACTTTCACCTATCTCAGATGACCCTAAGTTTTTGGTTGCTGCTTTATATGTAGTTGATAATGCATGATTAGAATAAAGAAAGAGAGAGAGAGAGAGAGAACCACCATCATTTTGCAATGGTTCAGGGTTTGTGTAATGTACATTTGAAACCATTTCTTAGCGTCTCAACCCTAAAAAAATAGCAAAACTATTTTTGAGGAAAAGCATTACACTGAACTGAATACGGGCTAAAGACAATGTGGTATTTGTATAGGTTTTCCAAAATGACATTCTGATCATCAACATTTGTTCTGGTATCATAATGTATATACGCATAATACAACTGATCTTTATGATTTCTTAACGTGACATAGCTTCTTCTCCCCCTGCAAACAAAAAAGAAAACAAGGTTATTTAATAAAAGGATCATGCGACAAATAATCATTGTGATTCAAATTGATGCAAGGATTTTTTTGAATAAGCAATGCTTTTCACCAGAATGTTCTTTGTAAAAAACGACTTTTACAAATCTCAGCCATGCAAATCTGCCACTGTGTTGTAAGATCACTTTCAGATTAGGAGTATTTTACATTGAATGGAACGTCTCAACTCAGTAAGCATGGCTGAGATTTGTAAAAGTTGTTTTTACAAAGAAGATTCGAGTGAATAGCAGTGCTTATTCAAACAAATATTCGCACAATTTGAATCACAATCATTTTGTCGCTTAATCCCTTTTTATTTTTAATAATGACCTTGTTTTCTTTCTCGTTTGCAAGGGGAGTTGTATGCGTATATATTATATACACAGGCCCCGCGGAACGTTTATCAAAGTGGGGGGGGGGGGGGGCTAAAGTATTTACGATCAGGTAGAGGGTAGCGAGCGTAAATTGGTGTGTGTGTGTGGGGGGGGGGGTTCAGGGGTTTTAGGCATTTAATTACGGTCAGAGAAGCACAAATATTTTGATGCCGCATTTGTGTCACTGGCAGGTCAGGAGGGGGGGGGGGCGTTTTTTTTTCTTAAGGTAATATTTACGTTACTATCCTATTTTTTTACCGGTTTGGGAGGCTAGGAGGGGGGGGGGGGTGGTAGAGTCGGCCCGTGGATCCGCGCCTGTCCAAAATAGCACACACACAAAATCGCTTTGCCGCTATGCGGCTCAGTAAAGAAAGAATGTAAAGGTTGCTCCGAATAATGTCATGAGGAGGAAATAATGTGCAGAACGGAAAAAAATCGAGAGAATGTCATCAGGGGATGGGGGTCAGTAACAGCTATGTAGCTTGTAAATTTGTAAGAGGGAAAATGCTGATATAGCAAATAATTGATGAGTATCATAGGTACCAATTCAATGGATATTTGTATTAAAAAAAGCCCCCGTCAGTACCAAAAGAGCCCCCGTGAGAAGGCTCACGGGGGCTTTTTTATGGGGGGAAGAGCCCCCGTGGACAAAAAATTAATTTGAGCCCTGAGGGTGACTCATTATCACCAATAATAATGGTGGTTTTCCATGAGGCCCTGTTAAACATAATAAGGAACAATATAGTTTTAAAAATAAAATAATGCTAATAACGAAATCATGAACATAAACTCATAACAGCAACAAAGAAATATTAAGAACAAGTCATGTATAAACATAATAAACAAAGTATTTGGTATACTCGTAATAAATGAATGAATGGTTTGTTTTGATTTGCTCTGCTTTATCGTTCAAAAAACGTTGTTGCATATATCTTGATAATAATATATAGACGTTAATTAGTTTTTAAATCCGACGAAAAGTAACTATAAGCATATTTCGGTATGTATTAGACTTTGAAAAAGGCAACTAAAATTAATATGATATGATATATCAGACCAAAATCATATCTCCATTGCCTCTTGTGTTCTACTTTAGAATGGCTCTGCGAATGTTCATGATGTTCCTGCTTGTAGTCGGCTTCGTCGTCGCCGCTCCTCCTCGAGGCGAAGATGCGCTCTTCGGCGGAATGGAAGCCGCTGGTCAAACTAGAAACATCTTTAAAGAAGGTACTTAGACAGCAGCTTTGCTTTGCATGCATTATTCTCTCTACTAATATGTCCCCTGTTTTATGAAGGTTCGTTTGCCTGAATTGTTATAATTCAGACGGTTTAGAATTCCGAAACCCAAACTTTCCATAACGCCATGTTGATCATTCCGAAGTTGAGATAAACTTCCGAAAATTTGTTGCATTACTCCGAAAGTATCGTGTATGCGAATGTTCATGATTTCAATACTGAAGGAGGGTTCATATTATTCCAAAGGTTCGTAATTCCGAAAAAATGATATAAGTGTTACACAGGCCTTATATACCTGCGCCGGTTCAATTAATTAAGATTAGTAAACACGGAGATCCATTAAAATACATAAGTCTGAAACATATATTTTGTGTCAATAAGACCAAAGAGGTATTTATTAATATTCAGTGTCGAAGGTACACCGATAATAAATTCCCAGTGTGACAACTGGCATCTCGATTTCAAACAAACAATATTACAAAAACAGCTACATGCAAAGTTTTACAATGTATTGTACAGGTACAAGAATGATAGAGAAAGAGCAAAGTAAACTACACTGTACAGTAGGAAAATATCAATGAATTGAAGAAAAGAATAGATGTTCATATAAAGTACAAATGATAAAACACGAGTCGTTTGTCAATAAGCACTAAATACATCGATCAGGCGGAGAGCGTTGCCTGAACAACGACAGCAGTCCCAACTCTTGTCCCGAGGGAAATGGAAGTGGAACCATGGTCGAGCCATGGTGGAACGCTGTTAAGAAACAAAATCAAGGCAGGTCTTAAAAAGCTGCGACATAGTAACTTCTGGGGGAAGTTACATCACACGTATATCTGCCTTGAAGTCTAAACTTGCTCTCTTACTTAATCAATAATAATTCTCCTTTATATGCAACACAGCAATTCAACAAGAGTATTTATCGTCTCACAAGTAGTAATTTGGCTATGTACGTATAATATATCATGATCACTGAACTATCTAATCAAAAGTATTTTACAATGACTGAAATAACTATAAATATGTCTGGCTTGTGGAAAGTGGTATCTTAATTCATACACAGTCACAACCATCTTGTATCAAAAGTTAATGGACAAACACATGAAAATATAATACAATGGGTTTTCCAACGAGAGGAGAATCACACTAAACAATATCATACAATTAATTCAAATTGTATGAGGAACTTGTGATATCTCTATAATTTACTAGAATAGAACATGAATATACTTTTTAGGAAGGTGAGTGTTCGCTTACCTGTTAAGAAACAAAATCAAGGCAGGTCTTAAAAAGCTGCGACATAGTAACTTCTGGGGGAAGTTACATCACACGTCTATCTGCCTTGAAGTCTAAACTTGCTCTCAACGAGAAAGCCAATCTTCTTCCCAAACCAGGCAAACAACCCCACCATTCCCTATCCCCAAGACAAAGGAGTACCAGCAAATGTATCCACTGGTCATTCATGAATTATGTACTCTACGAATAAAGGAAGTGGTCTGGGTTTAAGACATAAACAAGGCCTATAGAATAGGGGTCTCTTTGTTCCAAACTTTGTTTCACCAGTGGCATATACCATAGAGGTGATCTTAATAGAAACATAGTTTAAAGGTACAATTTAAATAGGTGTTTAACAATTTAAAGTAATATAAGCTTACTCAAAAATAGAATATAGGTTTACTCAAAAAAATAGAATATACCTTAATAAACAGGGTCTGACATAAGGTTATATAGGATTTCGTAAATGAAGCTATGGAATTATAAACCCTATGTCCTTTTGGGTGCTGTTACGAACCCTACTTCAATTTCGAACCTTCGTAGTGACGAATATTCGTAGCACTGAACATCCAATCGAATCAACATGATTTGTAAATGCATTGAATTTGATTTCAATTCAATTCAATACCAATTCAATTCAATTCAACCACAAAATACTACTCTTACTAAAAATTGAATAATATTTTTGTTTACCCGGGGAAGCTACATTAGCTTCAAGGCTGATCTTCCTGAGGGCCTTGCAATTATTATTACCATTAACTCTTATCCTGCCACAGGGCTAATCCCCCCAGTGCCAGATTTATAACGAGATAATCAGATTAACGCGATGGTACTAACAATAGCGCGTGCAAAACACTAGGCACAGTCCAATGGGCATGAACAATTACTGATATTACGAATGCGTGCTAGCATGCAAGAAGCAGAGTAACAATAGCGTGCACGCAGCCTTATGGCAGGCTATGAGTTAACAATTGCTAGGTACCCATATCCAGTTTCATCTGGGTAGAGAATGGAAAATATTGATAAATGTCATCCGGGCGGTTCTTATTCATACATGCATCTCTCAGATAAGGATTATATCCTCTTCACTTGCTTCAAGCCGCCGAAGATGGCGTTATCAACGAACTCGATCGTACGCCCTGCCTGAAGATTTTGTTTTTCTCGTCGGGCGTAATTCGGGGATCACGTCATTTTCGGCTTGCAGCAAGTAGGAGGAGACAAGCGCGTACGTAGCCAGGCTTTTATTTTAGGGTGGGCGGTAATGAGCAAGCAAAGCGCTCCTATAGGGGGTGGGTGCAGAGAGGGGAGAGTTTCCCGCTTTGAAGTTTTATTAGAGAAAGTTGTACCTTTCTCGACTCTTAATCCTTGTCTAAATTCAGTTTCTTTTGACGTTTCATTAAATTATTAGAGAAAGAAGACGATTCGTTGTACCGTTCTCGACTCTTAATCTTTGTTTGAATCAACTTCCCCTTCCTCCGCGCGTAGCGCGGAAGCTTTGACGTTTCATTAAATTATTAGAGAAACAAGACGATTCGTTGTACCGTTCTCGGCTCTTAATCCTTTTTGTTCCTACGTCCTCTTCCTTTCTTCTTTCTCTTTTTTTTTTGGCCGGCGTTTTTTTTTTTTTGGGGGGGGGGCGGCCGGCCCCAACGCCCACCTGGCCACGCGCCTGGGAGGAGATCGCGGTGGCGGAGATTATTAACAAAATTAAAAGGGTCAGATTCTGGACTAGGTTGTGATTCGAACCCTCGAACCTTAGATTGAGATTAAATTTAATGAACCACTATACTACGTCACCTTTACTATTGGTCCGAACGGAAACAGACATTTAGAGAATTAGTTTTTTGTTTGTGAGTTAAGAGAGATTTGATGTATCGGAGAAACCTTTGATTGCTTTGACTGAAGAATTAAGTTTCAGATCTGAAAAATCGAATTGCCATGAATAAACTTAATTACACATTTCCACCGGAAAAATAGTTGTGAGAGTACTCTGAGTAGGACATATAAAAGCATGGATTGTTCTTCACAAACGTTTTTGATTTATTCTCGTGATGAGGTGAAGTTGTAAGCGCGGTGTCACTTCACCTAAGTCCAAATGAGAATAAATCGAAAGCGCTTGTGAAATTTTAACCAAGCTTTTTGTGTATCCCATGTGAATTGATTTTCTACTATTTTCTCATTGCATCTCGTTGGACCGTATTCCTCTAATCAATTTCAATGATGCACTAGCTAGGCTATTGCCCATACATTTGGAATAACGTTTTCTTACGTGACTCTTTTCACGAACTGAGCATGACAATATACTCAATTCTTTATAAGTTTACATATTGATCAGTCTCTCTGACTCTTCAGATTGATTTAACAATATTCTGAGAGGATATACATTTTATCTTTCAAGAATACATCATATTGTTACAAACTTTTCATGAAAAGAGGTAAAACAAAATTATTCCAAATTTATGGGCAACAGTGTAATACACACATCCACTGCCTGTACTACATTTGTATGTACGGTATACTTAAAGACTTTAAAGTTTAACATTGACATCTTGAATCTGCTGCGAAAATTAAACCCGTAATCTGTGTTTATAGTCTCATGTATAGTTAACCTTCGCTTCTCTTTTGTGTTTTTCTTCAGCTAAACGGTTTGAAGATTGCTTTTGCATCACTCTTGGAGGAGAAAAGATCTGCGATCCTTATGGATGTGGAAATTAGATGAAGGATCGAGAATGTGGATCGTAACAAAGACAGGGGCTACAGATGAACATGAATATAATAACAATGATTAAAAATAAAAGCCGTAGCAGTTAATGTCTCCTTCATAATTATTGGCTATACGAGTGTCTCATTCTCTCATACAATTATTTGTCGACCTCCAATAGTGTACTACAGACAGTAATGTTTTAGTAGATTGATCGACTATGTTGAGGTTGATATTACTAAAAAAATCCTATCAACATGATCACTTACATCTAACCCGAAGACATGATGCTTAATACGGTAGTTCATTTTTTAGATTGTTGGCACGGCTATATAGGTGACGCTGGATATAAATGATCAATACAAAAAAGAATAATATAACGGTCAATGTTGGTCTTTGTTGCTAGGAAGCTATAACTGTATCAGCACAACCTCATTTTCAATTAATATCAGCACAATTAGCAATAAAAACATGACTCACCTCATCTTTCTGAGAGTCCATGATTTTTTGTAGTTGTTTGTTTGATGTTTATGTGTTCTGCGAAATTTTCCTTTAACCCTAATAAGGCCGGGGGGGGGGGGCCATTATGCCCCCCCTCCACGATTTTTCTGATTGTTCGAGAACGCATATGGATGGCGCATCGCCGCTCGCTGACTTTTTTCTTTAGAGTCTTGCTCATCTTTCAAAAAAAAAAAAAAAAAATCGGACCTACAGTTACAAGGTCACGTGACCTTTTGTCTTTGCATGTCAGCCCGAAAATCGCTCATTTTTGTGATCTGTGTACAAAACATATGGAAATGTCATTTTTCCTAAATATAGATCAAACATTGGTTATTGGGTCTTGTTTAAAGTTTAGGTGGTTGTTTTGGGAGTCAAAATAGATGAATTGTAGGGAGAAATGAAAAAACAAAAAAAACAATAACATACATAAGTTAAAAAAACAATGAAATACATGAAAAATTATCAAAACAAGAGATAACATAAGGAATAAGCTAGCTCTTCAATTTTTTTTTGTCGTATTATTGTTCCAAATGGTCTAATGAATATATGTAGTGAAAAAGAATGCTTAAATATGAATAATATATGATTTATGGGTAAAAATGTGATTTTATGACGTTATTTGCACAAATTACCATAAATATGCAAATGAGTGATTTTTTTCAAAAAATTGAAATTATCATATTGTTCTATACACTTCACTTGACATGCGTGCAAATTTTCGCGGAGATCGGCCGTTTCACGGCCGAGATCTAAGGGGGGGGGGGGCATAATGCCCCCCCCCCCCCCCGGTCATAGTAAGACTTCAAATAGCCCGGCCTTATTAGGGTTAAGATTCGCATCATTCGTATCGTCTGGATTCGCGGAGGCACTGTGACCATTGTAAAGGAGGCGTCATTTTGGTTGCATGCCCCATAGAGTCAGCGCAATGTTTGCACTGTTCATTGTGCGTTTACCCCCATCACTTTCCCAGGCATGCAGGGAGCGTCAAAGTCAAAGACCGCGTCAGTCGTACTTGGCGCAGACCAACGTCAGCATAATGACGCATCAGGTGTAACGGGCCTGAACTTATCACTGTGCCTCTGTAAATGGCACCGAATGCCAAATAGGTATACTGTTGGCATTGTCACTGAATTAACAATTAGCACATACGGCGCCCATAATTCAAAGCAAATTGTTCGTCCTTTTTTATATAAATTATAAATTTACAATTAAGTGTGTTTTCACTCTCGCATGGCGCAACCTGAGAGAGATCCGCGCCAGACATTGACGCAGTCATACAGTCGTACAGCGCGGGTATTATGCCACTCATTTTGACACACGGAGAATGATGAAGGAAGCGTCTTTATTTACCGGTATATTGACAGGAACTGTGGACAAAAAATCTGAATAGTATTGATATAGTGTTCACTCATGAAAGACAATAACTACACCATTTTACACAAATTATAAGCACTGGTATATGAATTAAATATAATATAGACAATCAACTCACAGTATACATGTTTTTCACCAAAAAGAGTATAATAATAAAATAAACCAAACCAAGGCCGTTCGAAAGAGAGAGAGAGAGAGAGAGAGGGAGAGAGACTGTGAGAAGAGGGGGGGGGGGGGGGTTAAAGTACTCTTTAGACTTTAAAATTGCATTGCTTCGCATTTTTATCAAAAAAGAAACGAAACGAAACACAAAACACGAACGAAGACAAACGTTAACCACAAAACCCTTTGCCAAGTCTATGAAAAAGTATACTTTTTGGAACATGCATTCGTTTAAATCACTGGTTTATATAGTTAGAAAAAAGAAGGAGGAGGTATTAAAACAGCTAGGGCCTTGAGACTAAATCAGAAACGAGGTTAAACAAAATTGAAACAAGCATGAAGTACGTGTTTATTGTGAGACAAAAACACAATTCACATGTATTTATAATTAAGTATTTATGACTGTCAATTATATGTTGTACTTGTGAAATTACTGTGAAGCAAGATTGTAAAATGTAAATATGAACAGTTATTCTGGGACATAATAAATGAAATGAAATAAAATAATTTCAGAAAGAAACATATGCTCTTCACATAGGCCTACGTGTGCAATAGACCAGTTCACGGATAGCACATAACTGCAATGACCCCGAATATCCACAGATTTAAAAAAAAATAAGAAGGTCCCACTTTGTACATTTTGAAATAATCACTCCTACAGCGATGGAGATGCTACATACTTAGCCTTTGTTTCCCCTTTTCAAAGAATACTTCCACCTGTGTATCATGGAGTGCTCTGCTTGTGCATAAATGAATAATGATTACATAACTTTCATGAGCACGTATCCAGTATTCCGTCTCCGTGTATTTCACAATTTGTTCTGCAATGACCTTTATCTGCTCATGCTCAGACTGCAACCGTGAATACTAAACTGTTTAAATCAACAATTATTTACTTTGTTTTACGTCACAAAAGAATGTAGTGTCACATGGCCCTATTTTCATTCCTTTCTCTATTGGACCGATTTGTCAAAAGGTTGATCTTTAGGGACCTGATTGCAGTGGCGTACGCAGGATTTTAAAAATTTAAAAAAAAAGGGGGGGGGGGTTTGTCAAAAAACTACGCAAAACATACGCCTGCCTGATTGTATTGTTGAGTGAGTTCTCTCCACCGAGCATAAACATCATGGACATCTCGTTTCCAGAAGTCTAAGATCACCTGCCAGCCTACTCTTTGACTGCTGAGAATGTAGTCGTTCTGCGGCTGCAGCGAGTGTGTGTGTAGGCCGATAACAAGGGACTGAGCGAAGCGTCCGGCCACGCAGTAGTACAGAACGCGCCATTCGTCTTCCGAGAGAGCTCGTTTCGATAGGAACCCCGCTAGCAGTATTCCTCCGCATTCCACAGGGTCCAGCTCGAGGTTGGTACACTGCATCAGGTACATGATTGCAATGGCGATGTCGTAGACGATGCACGAGTACATCATGTGATCGAAGTCGATTATCCCGACGACGTCGCCTCTGACGTTGTCATTGACGTCCCTGTCATCAGCTTCCTCTGACGTCTCCCGCACTAGGACGTTGTAGTCGTTGAAATCACTATGGATCATTCCTGCATAATAGGAAGGGTAAATGATGTTCTATCATCAATCATCTCATAAAGGGAACGTTTGAAACATGATGATCCCTGGTAGACTATATAACTAAAGATCACTGTATTGTTTTGAAATAAATACAGATGATATGGGTTACATGCATAGAATTGAATATCTTGCAAACCTTATCTTGTTAACCCAATCGCAAATACTTTCAAAAAATCAGCTCATTAGTTACAAACACATTGGCCCGAATTCACAAAGGAGGTTTGTCGACCCCTGGATCCGCCACTGGTCTGAAATTCGCATATGTCAAAAGGTGATGTACTTTGGTGGTGGTGGTTATTTTACCTGACTGCTAAGAAAGCATAAATGCTTGTAAGTAAGCAACCAGATGTCCGACGGCTTTAGGTCCTTTCCGAGGGACCTGGTAATGATGAGGATGAATGCCTTACCAAAGGGCACTAGCGCATCGCCTTGGTTTCGAACCCGGGTCACCGGATTACGAGACCACTGCTCTACCGACCGAGCTATCGCGCCTCCTGCTGTATGTACATGTTTATTGGAATTGGGGGGAATTGTCTTAGATTGATTCTTTGGAGAATAAAACAAGTTGCGGTCGTGTTCTACAGGCCTATATATTTCATTGAACGATACTTATCAGCTGTCTTAGAAGATGACTTTGACCATTATCGTCCTTACCTTTCCTCAATTTGTTCTCTGTCTTTAGGACCTTTTCCTCGAAGGCGTCAATTATTTCTTTGATTACTTTCTTTTGAGCATTATTCTGTAGAACGAAGACGTACTCCCGTAATCTTGGGACGTTGCTGGGGCACCAGATCAACTCCTTTGCCCTCTTAATGGACTCGTTCTTGTCGATAGTATTATTCTGGAAAGAAAGAAAGATCGTTTTGGACTCCATAAAACAAGATTCTCCAGTTACGTTATTTTGTCCCAAACAACAAAAAAGAACGGGTAAACAAAACTATAAAATGAAAATATCTGACAGATTGTAGATGACAATTTCCTCCCAAGGACAACTAACTCGCCAAGTGCTTCCAGTGAAAAAAAATGCCCTAGTCTAGAGCTCATTGATCAAGAGGGTATGTCGATGATAGTTGCTGACAACTGTTGTTCGATGAAGTAATGTCCAAGATATAGTTGTCCAGGGTGAAGTTATTGGGGAAAGGGGTTGTCCTATATATTGTATCTGATTGGTGATGTAAGCTTGAGATTCATTTTTTGTTCTCAATCGATGGAAAATTACGTGTTTAGATTAAGTGTGCTGCAAGCTTCTCTTGCTGCAATGCAGTGATTATCAAGTAGATTGTTGATTTCTGAGTGTTAATTGGTACAAAGGAATAGCTGTCTAGGGGACGCGTAATCTTCATGGGGACAGATTTGGTGTTAGTTTTGTATTACGAGTCTGAACTTCTACTATACAACTGGGGACCATTCCAGTCTGGCGGCGCCTTTTACGGGCGTGGGTGTGTGTTCGCAACTTATGCTATAGTCACATTACCCAAAAGTAGCCTGCTCGGCGGCCGAGCGGCGAGATTTTAACCAATTCTGCCCGTCGGCTGGCCGGCCACCGAGCGGCGGCCGCCCAGGCACCGCTCGTTTTTAGGGCATCGCTCGGTCGCCGCTGAAGTTTTAGCGCGGAGTTAAAATTTGGGCGGCGCCTGCTCGGTGCCTTGGCGGTCGCCGCCCGGGCACCGACCTAATCGCTGGGCGATGCCTAATTCCAGCAGCGACCGAGCAGTCCACTGATCGGTCGGTCGCTGCTCTGATTTGTGACCATAGCTTTACAGCTAGGATATCCATTTAATTCCTGGGTGGGGGGGGGGAATATAGATTGAACACCTTCCTTATTGGTATACAACATAGTTATGCACAACTCACCTGCAAGGTGGAAGACAGTTGACCTAATAGTTGCCCGTTTTCATAGCACATCTTCGGGGTAACGAGAGATGCGTCCCCTAAGGACTGCCCTGGGATATACTTCATGATGCGGGTTATGAATTGCCCTGTCATTGTATCTCCCGTATCTAGATGAGGATTGGAGGTAATATGCATGGTTACTATAAGTAAGTCTAGAATCTGGCCGATTTGATTTCTTTCAAATCTACACCACCACGACCTTCCCCTACTCGAAACTTGCTGCAAGCCGAAGATGATCGACGCGTGATCCCCGAATCTTGTTACGCTCGGCGAAAGACTGGTCGCGGATACCGTACGAGTTCGTTGATCACGAAATCTTCGTAAGCTTAAAGCAGGTTCAGGGATTATCAGGTAGAGGTGTTGTGGTCGAGTGGATACGTCGCCGGACTGTCGATCACAAGGTCCGCGGTTCGAGTCCCGCCGCTGCACTAATGTCCTTTGGCAAGACATTGATCTACATTTGCCACACTCCACCCAGGTGAGTGAAATGGGTACCTGGTAGGAATTTATTCCTTGAAACGCAGCGCGCGTAACAGCTGCACTGCTAAAGCCAGGGTAATTATGCTGTATTATTGTAGAGCGCTTAGAGACTTCTGACGGAGTAAGTGTTAGGCGCTATATAAGCACTGTAATCATCATCATCATCATCATCATCACAGTAAGTAATATCACATCATCATCACAGTCATCATCATCATCATCATCATCACAGTAAGTAATACGCTAAGACTCCGCGGGGGGCATGATGTCTCCGCGAGCCTTTGTATTCTATTGTTTTTTAATGAGATCGCCGACCGAAGTTGGTGCAGCTATCTCCTCCTGAACCCTCCCCTCGGGGTACCGATGCCCGGTGCCATCGTCCGCGGGAGAGTCTACTCTGTGGAATTGGCTATACTCCGCCCGAGGTCCTCCTCCGTGTCGACGTCCAGGGCGAAAACAGACGGGATATGCATAATGCATGATATGCGTGACGACAGAGATACCTCATGCATATTCAACATTACATCCGTATCAAGGAGACACACAACAGATGATCATCAATTCACATTATGTTGCGTATCAAATGCACTATGCAAAGGGTCGGGATTACCCCGAATAAAGCATCTTTCTATAGGATGTGCTTTGTAGGACCCTTTGTAGTAGCTGCACAAGCCAGAGAGATACACGGTGCTTCCCGTCGTCGTCCAAACTTAATGACCTATTTCCATCATTAGGGTTTTTTCGTTTGTCACGTCGACATAGTAGAAGTCAAATATGTGACGTCATTTCGGCGATCTGCGCATGCGTCGGGTCGTCTGGCGTCGTCACGCCACATTTGCGAACCCGTTCATCGATGATTTGAGGTTCGTCAGAAAACTAGTGACCCGTCGTCAGAATGACGTCATCTTGCTACATCGCAGCGTAAATCAGAAAGTACAAACAGAAAGAGAAAGTGATAGAATGATTAAAATAACAAAGAATAACATACGAAAAGGTGATAGAAGGAAGAAACAAAGAATAACATAAGAAAAGGTGATAGAAGGAAGAAACAAAGAATAATATAAGAGAAGATGATAGAAGGAAGAAACAAAGAATAACATAAGGAAAGACAGAAAGAGAAAGTGATAGAATGATAAAAACAAAGAATAACATAAGAGAAGATGATAGAAGGAAAAAACAAAGACTAACATAAGGAAAGACAGAAAGAGAAAGTAATAGAATGATAAAAACAAAGAATAACATAAGAGAATTAAGTTGAAAGAAGGAAGAAACAAAGAATAACATAAGGAAAGACAGAAAGAGAAAGTGAAAAAGGAAAAAACAAAGAATAGCATAAGGAAAGACAGAAAGAGAAGGTGAAAGAAGGAGAAAAAAACAAAGAATAACATAAGGAAAGACAGAAAGAGAAAGTGAAAAAGGAAAAAACAAAGAATAGCATAAGGAAATACAAAAAGAGAAAGTGATAGAGTGGTAGAATGATAAAAACAAAGAATAACATAAGAGAAGATGATAGAAGGAAAAAAAAAAGAATAACATAAGGAAAGACAGAAAAAGAAAGTGATAGAATAATAAAAGCAAAGAATAACATAAGAGAAGGTGAAAGAAGGGAAAAAACAAAGAATAACATAAGGAAAGACAGAAAGAGAAAGTGAAAGAAGGAAAAAACAAAGAATAACATAAGGAAAGACAGAAAGAGCAAGTGATAGAATGATAATAACAAAGAATAACATAAGAGAAGATGAAAGAAGGAAGAAACAAAGAATAACAAAAGGAAAGACAGAAAGAGAAGGTGAAAGAAGGAAAAGAACAAAGATTAACATAAGGAAAGACAGAAAGAGAAGGTGAAAGAAGGAGAAAAAAACAAAGAATAACATAAGGAAAGACAGAAAGAGAAAGTGAAAAAGGAAAAAACAAAGAATAGCATAAGGAAAGACAGAAAGAGAAGGTGAAAGAAGGAAAAAAACAAAGAATAACATAAGGAAATACAAAAAGAGAAAGTGATAGAGTGATAGAATGATAAATTTAAAACAAAGAATAACATAAGAGAAGATGATAGAAGGAAAAAAAAAAGAATAACATAAGGAAAGACAGAAAAAGAAAGTGATAGAATAATAAAAGCAAAGAATAACATAAGAGAAGGTGAAAGAAGGGAAAAAACAAAGAATAACATAAGGAAAGACAGAAAGAGAAAGTGAAAGAAGGAAAAAACAAAGAATAACAAAAGGAAAGACAGAAAGAGAAGGTGAAAGAAGGAAAAGAACAAAGATTAACATAAGGAAATACAAAAAGAGAAAGTGATAGAATGATAAAAACAAAGAATAACATAAGAGAAGATGATAGAAGGAAAAAACAAAGAATAACATAAGGAAAGACAGAAAGAGCAAGTGATAGAATGATAATAACAAAGAATAACATAAGAGAAGATGAAAGAAGGAAGAAACAAAGAATAACATAAGGAAAGACAGAAAGAGAAGGTGAAAGAAGGGAAAAACAAAGAATAAAATAAGGAAAGACAGAAAGAGAAAGTGAAGGAAGGAAAAAACAAAGAATAACATAAGGAAAGACAGAAAGAAAAGGTGAAAGAAGGACAAAACAAAGAATAACATAAGGAAATACAAAAAGAGAAAGACAGTGATAGAATGATAAAACAAAGAATAACATAAGAGAAGATGAAAGAAGGAAGAAACGAAGAATAACATAAGGAAAGACAGAAAGAGAAGGTGAAAGAAGGGAAAAACAAAGAATAACATAAGGAAATACAAAACGAGAAAGTGATAGAATGATAAAAACAAAGAATAACATAAGAGAAGATGAAAGAAGGAAGAAACGAAGAATAACATAAGGAAAGACAGAAAGAGAAGGTGAAAGAAGGGAAAAAACAAAGAATAACATAAGGAAAGACTGAAGAGAAAGTGAAAGAAGGAAAAAACAAATAATAACATAAGGAAAGACAGAAAGAGAAGGTGAAAGAAGGAAAAAACAAAGAATAACATAAGGAAAGACAGAAAGAGAAGGTGAAAGAAGGAAAAAACAAAGAATAACATAAGGAAATACAAAAAGAGAAAGTGATAGAATGATCAAAACAAAGAATAACATAAGAGAAGATAATAGAAGGAAGAAACAAAGAATAATATGAGGAAAGATAGAAAGAAAATGATAGAATGATAACAACAACAATAACATTAGGAAAGACAGAAAGAGAAAATGATAAAGAATAGACAATGGAAAGATAGAAGAGAAGATGAAAGAAGGAAAAACAAAGAATAACATAAGGAAAATAGAGAGAGTATAATAGAATAATAAACGATGAACAAAATAAGAAGTGAAAGAAGGAGAAATTGAATAAGCGCATACGGGGGCCATTACGTCATCGTGTAGAGAACGGGTGTCGACTTAAAACGAAAAGGGTTATAAGGTAGTGAACAGGACGGGTGTCTGACGCCAATTCGCATCGTTAGAGGACGTGAACGCCGTCCTCGTCCACACAAACGAAAATCATCCGTTTCATACAGACACATGACAGATGACCATCAACTCGCCTAATAGGCGTAGCAAATTTACGAAGCAAGGGTCGGGCTTACACCCGTGTAAAGCATCTTGGTATAGGATATGCTTTGTAGTAGCTGCACAAGCCTAGGGAGATACACGGGGCTTCCCGTCGACGTCCAAACTTAATGACCTATTTCCATCAATATTGCCGCGATTTTTATATAGTTTTCGTGAATGGAGGTATGAAATCAAAGCTTATTTTTTGATTATTACGGCCATGTTTACTGAATTTTGATTATCATTTTATAAAGGAAAGTTTTCACAAGAAAATCTTGGACTGACAGTTCAGTCGCAAGCTGCGTTCAGTCAACACACATAATACACACAGTGCTGCTGCATGCTGCAGTCGGCCAGGACTTTGACTGAGTGAGCTAGAGTCGAAGAGTATGGGGGGGGGGGGGGGCCAAGCAGGCCTATATTCAATATCCACTATACAACTACAAATCCATCCATCGAAGAACCCGTCAACACAACAGCGTGCGGGCCGAAGTGCCATAATTTTGTACACCTATACACTACTCAGCCAGAGGAGACTAATATTGTCTTATATCTACAGTAAATTACCAGAAAACATTACATAAGGTTATGAATTGTACATTTACATATTAATAATTCAGTATCAATCAGACAAAAGTATGTGACTTCATGCATTGCAAAACAGTCAGTTGCGTAATGAGTAAAATCTTTTTTTTTTTTTTTTTTTTTTTTTGGGGGGGGGGAGGGGTGCAGAAAAAAATATGCATCACCACGCACCATTCCTACATGTTACATGCAGGCTGCAAGAAACTTTTTTCAAAGTGGGGGGGGGGGGGGGGAAGAGATCAGTTAGATCGTAGCGGGTTGAGTGTATACAGGCGTGGGGTCCACGGGTTTCAAGGGGCCAGAAAACCTCCGAAAGCTCAGGGGTTTTAGGCATTTAATCAGGGTCAGATGAGCAAATTTTTAATACTTCATTTGTGACACTGGCAGGTCACTAATTGGCGTGGGGTTCATACGTAGATTTGCGTAGTGTTGCGTACCAACTACGCTGGCCTACGTTACTATATGCTGAGGGACGCAAAGGGGTACGCAAGATGGACGCAAACAATTCAACATGTTTAATTTTTTTCGCGTACTTTCGGCGTAGAAACTTGACACAGAAAGTACGCCATGCCTACGCAACAGTGCGCTAACCTACGCCAGATCGACAAAGCAGTAAAAGCTTTCCACACAGTAAGCAACTGTAAGCAACCATAATCAAACCTGTACACCAGCCTAGGCATAACCTACGCAGGGACTACAGTGAAGCAACATTTTTCCATTAATACGCAGCCTAATTTAGGCGTAGTCGGTACGCCACACTACGCAACTCTACGCAGTTCCAGTGTGAAAGAGGCTTAAAGAATAACTACCGGTAGAGTTGGGTTTTTTATGAATGGCAAATAAAGTTCTTGGTGGTTTTAATTTAGAGAGTCTCTATATATCTATTTACACCCCTCGCCCCCTCTAGAATCCCGCGGATTTCCGCGGGGTCCTGCTAGTTATTATTATAATAGAGCGGTCCGGACCCATTTTTTTTTATTATAATCGAACGGTCAGCTCCTGGGGTCAGCTAAGTTATTAGATGATTACCTTTTTGTTCATTTTGTTGGAAAGCAATTAGTATTTTCTACAATAATAATAATAATAAGCATTTGTATAGCGCCGTCTATCTAGACAATGCTATTCCGAGGCGCACAAGAAAAATAGAAAGAATGAGAACGTTTGGACGAGAAAGTTCGGATGAGTGTCATAGTGCCAAGTACAGGTATTGTTAAAAAAGATAAGATTTCAGCTTGGATTTAAAAGTCTCTAAGGAAGTTATAATTCTCAAATTAAATGGTAAATTATTTCAAAGACAAGGTGCTGCATATGAAAAAGCCCTTTCACCACAGGCTACCCGTGTCTTTGGGATCTTAAGAAGATGCTGGTGTGATGATCTTTGACTACGAGCTGGTGTATAGGGCATAACAAGGTTTTGTAAATAGTTTGGTGCTAATCCGTTTACAGCCTTCCATGTGAGGAGAAGGATGTTGAATTCTATGCGCTTGCAGATTGGCAACCAGTGCAGCTTTTTGAGAACAGGAGAGATGTGATCATATTTAGATGTCCCTGATAAAACCCTGGCAGCTGCATTCTGAGCATGTTGAAGTTTGTCAAGATTGCGTGAAGTAATGTTGAAAAGGAGGGCATTGCCAATATCTTAGCGAGATAAAACAAATGCATGTATAAGCAAAGCAGCAGACTTATGGTCAAGGACTTTTCGAATGCTATTAACATTATGGATGTTATAATACACGGATTGACAGATCTTTTTCACGTGGGCATCCATGCACATGTTCTCGTCAAATATAACACCGAGATTTCGAACTGATGGAGCAGCCCGAATCTGGGAGTTACCAATCTGTATATTACGGTCCTTGATCAAATGATGTTGCGACTTAGAAGTAACTATAAGCAACTCTGTTTTACTCTCATTTAATTTCAACCTATTTATGAGCATCCATGACCTCATATCTTCTATATATAGTAGCCTGTAGACGATGCCTGGCAGAAATTTCACTTGCAGGGTCGGATGGGTCGAAAGAAAGGTACAATTGTGTATCATCTGCATACAAATGAATGTTTACGCCATGTTTATGAGCAATTTTTGCAAGAGGACTAGAATAAATGCTAAAAAACAATGGCCCGACGACTGACCCTTGCGGCACACCGAAAGGAATCTTAACGGGAGATGACAAAGTTTCACCGATTTTAACAGCTTGTGATATTTTATCAAGATATGATGCTATCCAGTCGAGCACAACCCCTCCTATGCCAAAAGACTTGAAACGATTCAGTAATAATTCATGGTCAACAGTGTCAAAGGCTGATGAAAGATCGAGCAATACCAGAACAACAGCCTTCTTGTTATCGACAGCACGAAGAATATCATTTGATACTCGGACAAGGGCAGTTTCTACCCCATGGCCCTTCCTATATGCAGATTGGAAAGGTTCAAACAATTTATTATCTGAGAAATGGTCAGTAAGACGCACTGCCACAGCCTTTTCCAATATCTTTGATATGAACTTTAAGTTGGAAACAGGTCTGTACTTTTTTAATTCATCTATGTCTAGTGATAGATTTTTCAGCAAAGGAGTGACAATTGCCTGTTTGAAATCATGAGGAAACTGACCAGTCTCAAGAGAAATGTTGACAATTTTTGTGATAACTGGCAGCAACAAATTCAAATGTTTCTTGAGCACCCAAGTTGGGATTGGATCTAATGAGCATGACTTTGTAGGTGAGGAGGAGACAATTCTCTTGATCTCTTCATCAGTGGCCATTTCCAAATTTTTCCATCAGTGGAATGTCTGTATGTGAAACGTGGTGTTCTTCAAGTTCAAACCTACCGGATGTAACAGCCTGCATAGAGTCTATCTCATCCTGGATAGTGGATATTTTCGACACAAAGAAGTTACTAAACCTCTCTACTAGGTCCACTGGGGATGTATGTACAGGCAATTTGGGTTTACTTTTTTGATGTAGAGCACTGTCAATAACTCTATAAAACTGTCTACTATCATTGCAATTTGACAGCTGCTCCTTCAAGTATTCTGTTTTGGCATCTTTTATCATCTGCCAAACACGGAATCGCTGCTCTGTAAAAAGTTTTCTATTTATGTCTGTTCTCTCAGCTCGCCATCGACGCTCAAGGCGTTTACGTAAGCGTTTTGCTTCTGCAATGTCACATGTATACCAGACGTTTCGAGGGCGTATGGTTACCCTATCCTTTGTCACAGGAGCATGTTTGTCTATAATACACTGAAGACTTGTATCAAATTGATTAACTAGGGTATTAATATCAGAAGAAGGATGAGCAAGAAGATCAGACTCAAGAAAATCATCAGCCAACTTCTCATGATCTATGGCTTTAAGTTTCCTGTATGAAATGACTTTTCTATTTCTAGTAGGCTTATTTAATTTTAAATTACAATGTATTGCAGCATGATCAGTGAGAAATGATGAAACTTCCAGAGCACTTATCAGCTCTTCATCATCAGTGCGTGCAATGACAAAATCTATAATGTGGCCAGTCTCATGCGTTGACTTATTTACAAACTGTTTTAAGTTGAAGGACTCAATTAATTCACGAAACTTCTTGTTCTCTGTATTTGCAGGATCATCCCAATGGACGTTAAAATCACCTACAATAATTAACTTGCATGAAACTGACAACAAGGATGTAAGGAAATTAGAGAATTCTCCAAGGAACACATTGAAACCAAGTTTATTCTTTTGACTGTATGGTGGTCGATAGAGGACTACAAGCTTAATAGGGGATTTTGTTCCTTTAAATTTCATACAGACACACATACTCTCAAAACTGGATGCAACATGTTGCGTCTGTATCAATTTACTCTCAATAGAAGAATGGTGTATTATGGCAACTCCCCCACCACTGCGAAAGGAGCGAGGTACATTAATTAGGTTAAAACCTGGTGGGGTTAAATCCCCAATTGTCTTTCTATGTCTTTCTGTGTTTGTTAACCAAGTCTCAGTTAGACACATGATGTCAATATCAAAATCAATCAAGTGATCTATAACAATATCTGTTTTATTACAAACTGATCTGGTGTTCACCACACATAGTCTGCATTCTTTAGACTTAGAGCATGGAGCAGTGTCTGCTACCCATAAAGGCGTGGGCGCATCCACAGAGGAAAGTGGACAATTTTCATGACACACAATAGCAGTTTTTCTGTTTTTCTTTGCCTTAATTAGCCCCACCCTTCCGGCCACGCCGTGTAGCTTTAAATGACCTCCCCAAACCAAGGGAACAGATCCTTGCCCAAACATCATGAGGAAGACTATTGAAACAATTCAACTCTAAAAGATTGTCTCTTTCATACAAAAACTGACCCACGCTTGGTATTAAGTTTATATTATAAACTGAGTTACATGTATCTTTATCACCCCTCTTAAGAGTATTACTGGGGTGAGGGCCTGGGTTAGGGTGAACATCCCCGGCGAGAAGCAAGAGAGATATTCTCAATGTAACACGTCATGAAGCCAGTTCACGGTTGCAGTCTGAGCATGAGCAGATAAAGGTCATTGCAGAACAAATTGTGAAATACACGGAGACGAAATACTGGAAACGTGCTCAAGAAAGTTATGTAATCATTATTCATTTATGCACTCCATGATACACAGGTGGAGTATTCTTTGAAAAGGGGAAACAAAGGCTATTTATGTAGCACCTTCATCGCTGTTGGAGTGATTATTTCAAAATGTACAAAGTGGGACCTCTTCATGTTTTGAAGATCTGTGGATATTCGGGGTCATTGCAGTAATGTGCTAACCGTGAACTGGTCTATACAGAATGCCTTTTCCAACATACTTGTATTGAACATGTCCTCCTGACAACCAGGCATTCTTCTTACAAAAGGTGAACCAAATCCCTTTAGAGTCAGGATCAGGTGGACAGACAATGAATGGCAATAAGGCAAACAATAGAAGAATGTGCAGCTTCATTGTGATCATGGAGCTGCAGCAACATTCCATTCAAGAGTACTCACATGCTTGAAGTTGAAATGACTACATACCTTTAATGCAGTACATGTATGTATTGAACATGTCCTCCTGACAACCAGGCATTCTTCTTACAAAAGGTGAACCAAATCCCTTTAGAGTCAGGATCAGGTGGACAGACAATGAATGGCAATAAGGCAAACAATAGAAGAATGTGCAGCTTCATTGTGATCATGGAGCTGCTGCAACATTCCATTCAAGAGTACTCATGCTTGAAGTTGAAATGACTACATATCTTTAATGCAGTACATGTATGTGTTAAGATGGCTACCATACTTATAGTACACACAGCAAGGAAGCCACAAAATAAGATTTGGAAAAAGATCATCCAAACAGCAACAGAATTTCTCAACCTCAGTCTAGTTGAAACTAGGCACATAATAACTTGACACTTGAAAAACAACACTCATCCAATAAGAAGAAATAGAGTAAATTCAGATGAATTCAGAGAAGGTTGTGCAAGCTGCCTCTCAGCGCTAAGCCCATTCTCCATTCAAATATTGCTTGATTTGTTACCACGGTAACAGCCTGGAAGTCACATCCATCACCTACTTCATCAATTAAAATGTCTTTCTCAAATAAAACATATTCCGTCAAAAAAAGTTATTTAAAAAAAAATTAAATGTTAATTTGTAGTATTTTCCAAAACAGTTTCAGCATGGATGCCATGCATCACCCCCAAAATGCCGTCCTAAGTAAAAATATTTATATAAAAAAAAAATCACGTCTTGGCTGGTCCACTATATACATGTATGTTAAATTATCAACGTTAGTTAGAGATTATTTTTGTCCTACCCAAAAGGCTGACACTATATTTTTTATTCACATTTTGTTACCTCTGTGTTTGAAAGAGAGTTTCTCCGAGCTCAGATCCTTGCCTGTCACATTCTTGAGCGGCCAGCAGCATGGGATGCCACAGTCCCTCAACATGAGCAAGATTTCATTCTGTTGTTGGTGCAACACGAGAAGCTGAGATTCTTCAGAATTGGTCAGCTTCATCACAAACTTCTCCGGTGGGCTCCCCGGTGCGCAGTCCGGTCGTCGAGCCATAATCAAAATGTTTTGGTTGTAGTAGCTGATAAACTCCTTGGAAAATAAGGAACAGAAAATGGAAAAGAAGCCCATGTACGTATGCATGAGTGTCGATCCCGGGGGGATGGCCTGTATAATCATCCCCCCCCCCCCCCCAAAAAAAAAAAAAAAAAAAAAAAAAAAAAAAAAATTCACCATAAAAAAAAAAAAAAATGAAGAGAAAAATTAATGATGAGAGCCCGATGAGAGTAGTTAATGGTTATTACTCGCAAGATGACCATCAATATACACATTTTGCTATCTGATTTTCATAATACATACGTAAATGAGACAACCGTATATGAGACAAGAATAAATTGAATTCTCGCTCATACGGCTTCATCAGGAATTGATGAATTTATTCAATTTATTCAATCAACAGCATCATAGAAATGCAGTGCGCCAAATGCAAAGCCGCAGCGTTAAAAAGCAACGAGCTAAACGTAAAGCGCGAAGCGCAAAACTGCAAAAAAGAAGTAGAGAGTGGGAGAGAGAGATAATGAGAGACAGAGAGGATACAGGCGCGTAGCCAGGTGGGAGGTGGGGGCGGTGAAGGAGGTCGCCCCCCTCACCCCCGCCCCCCCCCAAAAAAAAAAACGCCGGGCCCCCCCCCCCCAAAAAAAAAAGAGAGAGAGAGAAAGAAGAAAGGAAGAGGACGTAGGAAGAAAAAAGATTAAGAGTCGAGAAAGGTACAACGAATCGTCATCTTTCTCTAATAATGTAATGAAACGTCAAAGCTTCCGCGCTTCGCGCGGGAAGGGGGGGGGGACGGACGGAATTCAGACAAGGATTAAGAGTCGAGAACGGTATAACGAATCGTCTTCTTTTCGTAATAATTTAATGAAACGTCAAAGCTTCCGCGCTTCGCGCGGGAGGGAGGGGGGAACTGAATTCAGACAAGGATTAAGAGTCGAGAATGGTACAACGAATCGTCTTCTCTTTAATAATTTAATGAAATGTCAGAGCTTCCGCGCTACGCGCGGAGGAAGGGGAACTTGATTCAAACAAGGATTAAGAGTCGAGAATGTTAAAACGAATCGTCTTCTTTCTCTAATAATTTAATGAAACGTCAAAAGAAACTGAATTTAGACAAGGATTAAGAGTCGAGAACCGTACAACGAATCGTCTTCTTTCTCTAATAAATTAATGAAACATCAAAGCTTCCGCGCTTCACGCGGGACGGGGAACACCCCCTCCCTGCACCCACCCCTAGGGAGCGCGCTCCGTACGCTTCGCGTGCTCACTTCCGCCCCCCCCCCCCCCCCAAAAAAAAAAAAAAAAAAAAAAATCCTTGCTACGCGCTTGAGAGGATAATAACCCAAGTTGCAAGCCCATGTGAGACCCACATCATGGTCCCATATTCTCTGAAATTTTATCTTTATTGAGGGTGACTTGAAAAAGTGAATAACTTGTAAGGGAGGGGGTGCAACCGGCCACACGCTTCTACCTCTTGGTTGCTTTGATTTCTAATTATGTTTAAAGATGCTTGCCAAGATCAATCGTTATATTTGAAATATGTTGATGATCCTATTCTAGTTGAAGGTCGAACTTTACAAACACAATCAATATTACAACATGCATTAGATAATTTATTAGAATGGGCAGAAAGTAATCACATGAAACTAAACCCTATAAAATGTACTGCAATGAGAATTACATTAATGAAAAATACATCTTTTCCTGATATTTTGATTATTGGTGCTTTACAATTGTCTATGTAAAATCTATAACAATTCGAAATGGGACATTCACATAAATGAATTTAAAAAAAAGTGCAATAGAAAACTCTATGTTTAGAATGGTTTAGCAATATAAATGACCAATTCCTGACTTAATTACAATATATGTTGGGTACATTTGTCCTATTTTATAGTATTGTGCACCTGTTTTAAATGGAGGTCTTACTTTAGAGCACATACAGAAGTGAGAAAGAATCCAGAATAGATTCCCCTTTTTTTCGGGGGGGGGGGGCATCTACTATCGGTGGGCTATACACAATTACACTGAATAGGTTCAATGTCCTTTGGTTGAAACTTTTATATTCAGGTATGCGAAGGAGGGAAGAGCAGCACATTTGTACAATCAAGTTGGTTGTAATCCCAAATTTCACAGTATTAGCTATGAGTTATCACAATTTACTCATACTTGTTAATATCCCATCACAGTACTTAAACCATTCTCCCTCATTCAATCTCATTCTCTCTCTACGTGTATATATATCCCCTCCTTACTATCGATCAAGCCTAATTAAGTACTGATACAAAATGTTTTGCAGTTTATTTTCGAGAAAATGAATATACGTATAACTCAGTTTTACCTTTAAGCAAACGACATCCTGGAAATCGTAGAGTCTGCGAACAAGACCAGCTGCTCGTTCAAAAGGTAGGTTAGGCTTGATTTGAGGCTGGTTGTTTGGTGATACGTCATCAGGGATGCCTACGTCATAATGATGAGAACCACTCTCGCCATTAACATGATCCATCTTGATATTCTAAAGAACAGACACAATAATAATAATAATAATAACGGTGCTTATAAAGTGCTTACCACCGAAGTCTCCAAGTGCTATAACAAACAAAATACAATGATTAACAATTACATATTAAATAAAACAAAAAATTACATATTCAAAAATATTTTGTTTAAATATATTTTTCAATCGTCTATGCTTGGCATTACTGCATCAGATTATCTCGCAGGTCGTAATTGGTCTACGAGCCGGTCTTTAATAGGGTTCCTATACCTTCATTGCTCTAAAGGGAAAATAAGATGGAAAATCATTTGTTTTGTGTGTGTGTGTGTCAGCATGGATCTATTACGGATGGACATACATCGTTTAGTTAACGAATTCAAATTTCATTGTGATTGTCTCCGTCAATGTCATCTCAATAACATTCCGTACAATTTTCTTCACTTTGAACTCATGAGGGTCACCGCCAATAAGCCGGGACAGAATCAAGATAGTAAATTACACATGTTAATCTACATGCGCAGAAGATAATAAATCGCTTAAATCATGGGAAATCGATGTGCAGTTCTGGTTTATAATCGGAAATTGTTGTTCCGTGTACTGTATTTATTATATTTTTTTAAAAGGTTGATATTACCAGATAGAGGTTATTTGGATTGGTTGTGATTTAAAATCCCGTTTCCCCCAATTTCCTCATAATATTCCAAAGTTACAACGCACATGGCTCATAAAGATCATGGCCTTCTAATTGTTTTATAAGGTCATGTATATATTGCAACATTGTCTGGGCCTCAGCTTCTCAAGTAAAAATGTTGAGAGTATATAGATTGCAAAAAAGAGCAGTGAGGATAATTTGTAAAATGCCTTTCCTTGCCTCCACTAAACCTTTATTTACTCAATTAAAAATCTTGAATGTATTTGATTTGTATAAATTAAGACTGGCCATTTTTATGTTCTCTTGTCAGAGACAGATCTTGCCATTATCCCTGACTCGCTATGTTTCCATTAACTCTTCAATCCACTCCCACTGTATTCGTTCAAATGCAGACTTTCACATCCCATATGCAAGAACTTCAGTTTCTCAAAAGACAATTTACTATGCAGGTCCCAAACTATGGAATGCATTGCCACCTTATCTAAAATCTGCATGCTCTCTGAATGTTTTCAAGAGACAATACAAAGAAAGGCTTTTACAATCTTATCCACATTAAGTCACCTGTTGTTTGTTGTTTATGTCAATGTTAATTGTTATATTCCTGGTTTGTATGGGGTTTTTTCTTTTTCTTTTTATAATTGTTATTTCTATTTTCTATTTTGTATGTACTATTATTCTGCTTGGGTCTAATTTCATCCTATGTATTAACTTTACTTCTCATCTTGCCTTTCTCTCCTTCAATTTTCCTTCCTCTTCCCCCTCTCTCTCTCTCTCTCTCTCTATCTATCTCCCTCTCTTGTTTCTCTCTGACCCAGCTGTAGCTGTATATGTATTCTCTCCCTCCTGTTGTTGTACATGCAACAGTATACAATGCAATTTATTTTATTCTAACGGGTCGAATTCACAAGATCTTTGAGTAGATCTTTAATCTGATCCCCACTCAATTTATGTTATTTGTGTTGTCATTTACTGATTTTGCTATGTCCATCTTTTTATATTTGTTATACATGTATGCGTTTATTCGCAATTCTATGTGTCTGTTTTTTATATTGAGTGAATAAAAATTATTTGAATTTGAATATTTGAAAGTGTGCGAATCAGTAATAATATATTTCATATCACCAAAATCATCTGCTTTTCAACTTTGCTGCTCCCTATTGGGGAGCGTTTTTATTTAAGACACACTCCAGGCGCGGATCCAGGATTTTCCAATAGGGGGGCCGGAAATTCGAAAATCGCGCAGACCGTTATTTCAACTTACCAATACTGACAAGGTCATATTAGAAGCACTGTACTTAGTGTACTGGTACCTACAAACGGGCACAATTTTGGAAAGGGGACATGCTCACGTCCGTCACGTATCTTGTCCGATATCAACATTCCCCGTTTTCAAGTTATGGGGGCTGAAGCCTCTTGCCCCAATATCTATTTCCTGGTTTCATAATTTGGCGAAACCAAAACGCACGAATCCAGTTTCAAAAATCCAAAAAATATCAGCTTCAGAGGGGGGCAAATCCCCCCTCAGTCTCCCTCTAAAAGTATTAACCGAATCGCACGAATCCAGTTTAAAAAATTCAGCTTCAGAGCTAGAGAGGACATTCCCCCACAGACACCCCCTGTGCGCGCAAGCGCGAAATTAACGCTGGCGCGTCCTGGGGCTAATGCGTAAGCAGGGGCGGCAGAGCTATTTCCAAAGTGAAAAGCACCAACAAAAAGGGCACCTACAAAGCGAAATCTCAAAGCGAAAATATACATTTTTTTAGACATTGGTATATACCCCATCGTTGTGATTCCATTATCAGGGACGATTTCAATATTTGTTTTTCTTCATATATTATACAAGATATTGCTTAAGCATCACACTTTCGGCTGGATGTGATTGTCCGAATATTCATTTGTGGGGCAAGCAAAGCAAGCGAGAAAAAAAAGTAAGATCTGTGAGGTCGCAGGGTGAAAAATTACATCTTATAAAGAGGAAAAAACAAATCATGATGGGGTTATAAGCACATTCTCATAACGGAAGACTGAAAATACCTTTGTTAAGTGACATATAATTGTATCATCTATAAATGCGAGCGAGCGAGCTTTAGGGGAAATTACTCTTAGTCGCTTTAAATTAGGTGCAAGACTAATGATGAGAGGTAAAGGGGACACTTATCGAAAGGGATAAAGACACTTATTAGAAAAGAAAAGGAGCATGTGTCAAGGTACAAAGCGTAATTATCAAAGGTTTAAACGGGGCACTTCTTTCACCTGTAAGGAGGCACTTACCAGAAATGAGTATGGGAAATGGGCATTTGTCGACGGAAAAGGGGCATCCATCATAAATTGATTTATCAGAGGTGAAAAGGGGCAGTTATGAAAAGGGGATAGGTCCCTTATTAGAAAGGAAAAGGGGCACAATTCAAAATAAAAAGGCAGTTAGCAGAGGTAAAAATGGGCACCCATCATAGATGAAAAGAGTACTTATCAGGAGGGGAAGGGGTAGTTTTCAAAGTAAAACGGGCATCTCTCAGATTTGAATAGGGGCAATTATCGGAGGTGAAGAGCGCACTGAAGTGAAAAGAATTAACTTCTCGTATATGAAAAAGTTCATTTACCAAAGATGAAAAGGGGTACTTATCAGAATGAAAAGGGACACTTTTTTATTTATGAAGGGCCTCATTTGTCTAAATAGCCCTTATCAGATAGGAAAGGGGGCACATGTGTTGATAAAATATGCTCTTATCCGAGTTAAAAAGGGGTAGCTCTAAAAAGGGAAGGGGCACTTCTTACAAAGTAAAAATGGCCCTTTGGGGGTACTTGAAAAAGTGAGGGAACTTTGCCCTCTACCCCTGCCACCCGCCCCATCATCTAAAAATCCAAAATGATGTCAAAGGGGCCGGGCGCGGCTTCATCATGAGTGCTTTTATGTGAACCTCTTTTTTATGAATATATTATGCTGGATTCCGACCCAGATTGCACACCCTAAAATGATAGTATGATCATCCCTAATACGCTTGCAGTTCACATATGCACCCCTTCCTCCTTATCCATCGTTACCGTCACTGTCATTTACATGTACGTATGGCCAGCCGGCGTATTTTTTATTTACACGCTAGCGAGGGGGTTTTCTTGATTAATTCCAATGAAACCGCTTAATTCCAATGAAACCGCTCGCGAAGAGTCTAGACTGGATCGGAGAGCTCGCTAGTGCTATACGCTAGTGTGAATTTACATCCAGGAGAAAGTTTGCTTAACTTTTTCTTGAAACACTTGAACGGTTATGGAAACTGTGTGTGTTTCTAATCTTCAAATATTCATATTATTTTGCAGCAAATATAAAAAATTGTTTTCTACTGTGGTATGTAAAGGCACGAACTTACGTTAATACAGTCATACACATATTTTTGTTTAACCAAGAAGGTGCACCATGGTAATACATTTTAACAAACACATCAACATATTACCTTGACAACTCATCACCATAGCCATTGTAAAACCATATATTAATGATACATGTAAAATATAGATTGAAGCAATTCTCGTCAATTGGCTGTATCCTGAGTGTGATTTATATAATGGATTTTGAGTAACATTTGCATCTACCCAGGGGCGTACGCAGGATTTTTTCAAGGGGGGGGTTTTAAAATATTTTGCTCCCGAAAATTTGAAAATCGCGCCGGCCGAAAAGTCGCTCAGTGGGGGGGGGGGGGGGGGGGGGGGGGGGGGGGTAAGCGGACACTTTTTTTTTTTTTTTTTTTTTTTGGAGGTCAAAAAAAATCGCAACGACTCAGCCGGCCGAAAAGTCGCTCAGTGGGGGGGGGGGGGGGGGGGTAAGCGGACACTTTTTTTTTGGGGGGGGGTCTCAAATTTTCAAAATTTGACATTTTTTTTCGTTGGGGGGGGGGGGGTAAGGTCACTTTATTTAGGTTAGCCGTGGGTATAATTTAAAAAAAAAAAAAAAAAATAAAAAAAAAAAAAAAAAAAAAAAAAAAAAAAAAAAAAAAGGCCAAAGGGGGGGGGGGGTTTTCTGTTTTTTTAGGGGGGGTTTACATACATTAAAATACCAAAGGGGGGGGTTTGAACCCCCAAACCCCCCCCCCCCTGCGTACGCCCCTGCATCTACCTATAGTTGAAGAATAGATACAGTGTATAACATCCATTAAGTTGGAGTTCAATTGGAAGGAAGTAACGAGGAATATTAAAGCAAGGGAGACTGGGAGATGAGGAAAGCAAGTAGTTAGAAATTGAGAGATGACTCGCGAGATAGCCTTGCATTAATGAATCCTTTATATAATGTTATCTTGAGAGAAAATAGACGATTTTTTTTTTTATTGGAGCTTAGTGCAAGTATTAGAAATATCGGAAATAGAATTAATGAGAAAGTTATTTTTTTTATCGAGATCAATACATGGGGGGGGGGCACCATCAAAATAGGGCACTTTCTGGAACATCAAAATGTAAATCTACCGTATTTAGACATTAATAGACATAGAAAAGAGAGAATAATGTTTTTTGATTGTTAAAGAAGATAGAGGAAAAGGAAAGAGACAGAGAGAGGGAGAAAGAAAGAAAGACAAAAGGAAGAACATGAAACTTAACTTTACACTTAGGCCTACAGATTACATTTCCGACTGAGTTGGCTAGTCTGCGGACGAAAGTACAACAATACGAAAACAGAAGTTATATAAATTTGTCTTTAAGAGAGAAAGAGAGGTTATTTCTAAAATGAAATGAAAGGGGCTATGTGACTCTCAAGGAGGAAATTACAATTTCTATCGCTCATGACGACTATTTTGAATTTCCTTTAAAAAAATTAAAGTTCAAGAACTTCCTGGGGCTCCGCCCCATGCAAGACTCCCGGCAACAGCAAATTATTTACACAATTCCTTGCTGTCTGCTGCCTCGAGATCACTGGAGCGAAGAAAGGTAACATATAGCAAGAATCCCTATTCAGTGAAGGATTTATCCCTTTTATTATTAAAGACTCCCGGCAAAGGCTCTCCCCCTGCAAAATTGGAGAGAGTTTTATGTACAGAGTGAGTCAAAAAAAAGTTTACACCTAGAAAATTGCTAATTTTTTTAAAAATCATCTATGGACAGTAAATAATTATACATCGTATGAAAGAGTGTTTTATCCCAAATCATTTGGTATCATTTTTGTGTGGTATGTGTTCACGCTTGAATGAACAGGAGGCATTGTTTGCGAGAGTGCAAAAAGCGATTTGCGCCAAAGTTGCTTGTGTGATGTTTGAATAAAAACAATTAGGATTTGGTTATTAATTCGGTCTTTGCAGATCCAAATAACATCCCTACCGAAATTAAACATGCAACACATATCAAATATAAACGAACATTTGAGCGCGTGTGTGTGTGACTTTGTTTCTGCAAAAGCATATGCAATGCATTTCATTTGATACATTCAATTCATTCTCTCACTGCGCTAATCCCATACATGCTGTAGGCATCACTGTGGCGCAAAGCGATTTTTGCACTCTCGCAAACAATGCCTCCTGTTCATCCAAGCGTGAACACATACCACACAAAAATGATACCAAATGATTTGGGATTAAACACTCTTTCATAAGATGTATAATAATTTACTGTTCATAGATGATTTTTAAAATAATAAGCAATTTTATAGGTGTAAACTTTTTTTTTGACTCACACGGTAGTTTAAAGCCCCAGTCCCATATAAAGCCGGACCAGCACGGACGAGCACGGACCACTCCGGACCATCCCGGACCATGGTCTGGGGTGATCCGGGATGGTCCGGGATGTTTTGTTCAAAAAATCGCAACCGCCGACCGTCTCCCCGGACCCAACACGGTACCACTACGGACCGCCCCGGACCGTCCGGGCATAGCCCCGGCAGCAGTACAGATCATTCCAGACCCAGCACGGAGCCGCCACGGACCGTCCCGGACCACCCCGGTGCCAACACGGTGCCAACATGGATGACACCGGACCATCCCGGTGCCAACACGGATCATCCCGGAACGCCCCGGTGCCAACACGGATCGCCCCGGCAGAGCCCCGGATCATCACGGACCGCCCCGGACCATCCCGGACCGCCTGTGGTGGGTATATTTAAGCTGGGTATTTTCATGCATTAAATCATTCTGCTCTGACTTTTCAAGTGACAACAAGTATCTGCAATTTGCTAGAAGAGAAATAAAAAAGATGCCTCCCAGGTCAATAACTCACTCCCGGACTGCCACGGATCAACACGGACCGCCCCGGCGCCACTACGGATGACCCCGGACCCAGCACGGTGGCTACACGGATCACCCCGGATCAAACTATTGTCCCGGACCGTCCCGGACCACCCCGGCAGTTTTTGACCGTCAAAAACATCCGGGGTCGACTCCCGGACCGCCCAGGACCATCCAGGACCACCCCGGTGCCAACACGGTGTCAACACGGACCGAATCCCGGATCACCCTGGATGGGTCCGGGATGGTCCGGGACGGTCCGGGACGTATATGGGACTGTAGCTTAAGCTTCTAACAACCACTCCCGTGGACCTTTTATTATTTACACGATGTCTTCTTGTCTGCTGCCTCGAGATCACTGAAGCGAAGAAAGGTAACAGTGTATAGCAAGAATCCCTATTCAGTGAAGGATTCATCTTTTTTTATGCAAATGCTTCTTCTACCATTCTTGACCAGAAGTGCGTTTCAAACTCAATGATGTGGGCATCATCCCATTGAATGTTGTGTCCAGTGTTAAGGGTTTGTTTTGCTATTTGCTGCCTAATCTGAGGGCTCTGTTGTGCTCTTTAAAAGAGGACACAATAGGGGCAGCGCAATTTAAATATCAAGGGATGTATTAGAGTTTATTTCTAAAATGAAATGAAAGGGCTATTTAACTTTCAAGAAGGATAAAAACTCTAATCCATCCCTTGAAATTTAAATTGCACTGCCCCCATTCAATATGCTATTTTCAAAGAGCACAAAAAGGCTTCAGATTGAAGATTACATCTCATAAAATTGTCTATAAGAGAGAAAGAGAGCCTTATTTCTGAAATGAAAGGGCTATTTGACTTTCAAGAGCGATAAAAACTCTAATCCATCCCTTGAAATTTAAATTGCACTGCCCCCATTCATTGTGCTATTTTCAAAGAGCACAATTCCATCTCATAAAATTGTCTATAAGAGAGAAAGAGAGTTAATTTCGAGAGAAAAAATGAAATGAAAGGGCTTTTTGACAAGAGCCCTTTCATTTCATTTTATAAATAACCTCAGTATCACAAGGTGCCTCTTTTTACGTTTGAAAAGTGACATTTTCCTTTTTAAGCAGTTCCCATTCCCCTTCTAATACGTGCGTATTCCACCTCTGATATGTGCCTCTTTTATTTTGACACGTGTCCACTTTTCATTAATTACTCTATTTCCTTCTGATAAATGCCCCTTTTCCCTTTTTTCATAACATCCCCTTCCCCTTTTCAAAAAACTCATTTTTATCACTGATAAATGCCCCTATTAAAATCTGATAGGTGCCCCTTTTCCTTCGACTGATGCCCCTTTTCCTTTTTCATCTCTGGTGAGTGCCCTTTATCAGGTTCGAGGTTTATTATGACATGTGCCCCTTTTCTTTTCTAATAAGTGTCTTTTTTCTTTCTGAAAAATGCACCTTTTCCTTTCTCCATAACATACGCCCCTATAGAGCGATTTAGAGCAACTTTTATATTTATTTCCCCCCAAAGCTCGCTCGCATTTATAATTGGTATAATATGAAATGTATTTTCAGTCTTTCACGATTAAATTGTGCTAAAAACCCATCAGGATTTGTTGTTGTTTTTCTCATCATAAAACTTTTTGCCCTGCGACGACACAAATCTTAAAATTGTCTTAATATTCAGACCATCACACCCAACTGCAAAGTATGATTCTTAAACAGTATATTCAGGCGCAGATCCAGCATTTTTCCAATAGGGGGGGGGGGGGGGGAGGGGGCCGGAAATTTGAAAATCGCGCAGACCTTTATTTCATCTGTAACAATATTTTTTTCTTCTGGGGGATCCACAAACTACAAGCACTGTTTTTTAGTGGATCCCTCCATTTTCTCAGAAATTAAGAATTTCTTGTAATCATTTTATCATGTGTAAAGAGTATTTGTATAGTTACAAACAAAAAATGAATTATGTACATACATTTTTCATACTTTCTGTAATAATAGATGTAATACCTTTGTTTATCTTTCTGTTGGAAATGAAATGAATATGAATTGACTTGAATCTGAACATACAAATACTGACAAGGTCATATTAGCAGCACCGTAAAACTACCTACAAGCGGGCAGGGGCGGATCCAGCCGGCGGCAAGAGGGGGGGGGGGGGGGGGGGGTTGGCCCAAATCTTGAGAAAATATTTAGCAGCGAATCAGCCAGCCGGCGAACGGCGAATGAGCGGGCGGGGGGGGGGGGGGGTGGGGTGGATAAGAGCACATATATATATATATATATATATATTTTGGAGGGGGTCCAGTTTTTGGGAACATTTTTGCGCCTACTCAGCCGGCCGGTGAATATTAAAGCGGGGGGGGGGGGGGGGGGTGTTGGAGAGGAGGACCACTAATTTTTTTTTCGGGGGGGGGGGTAGAAGCTCCGTTTTAGCATGACTTTCTTTTTAACTCTTACTTTCACCTACCCCAGATAACCCTAAGTTTTTTGTTGCTGCTTTATATGTAGTTGATAATGCATGATTAAAATAAATAGAGAGAGAGAGAACCCCCAGCGTTATGCAATGGTTCAGGATTTGTGTAATGTACATTTTGAAACCATTTCTTAGCGTCTCAACCCTAAAAAAAATAGCGAAACTATTTTTGAGGAAAAGCATTATACTGAACTGAATAAAGAATAATAACTTTATATTGGCTCATACTAATACTGAAACGGGCTAAAGATAATGTGGTATCGGCACAGTAAGATCGGGTATTTGTATAGAGGTATTCCAAAATGACATTCTGATAATCAACATTTTGTTCTGTTATCATGTAATATACGCATAATACAACTGATCTTTATGATTTCTTAACGTGACATAGCTTCTTCTCCCCCTGCAAACAAAAAAGAAAAAAATTATCATTGTGATTCAAATGGATGCAAGGATTTTTTTTGAATAAGCAATGCTTTTCACCAGAATCTTCTTTGTAAAAACGACTGTAGTATCTTATCTGACTACAGTGAAATTCTCAAATTGCTTAAGTTCAAACACGCTGATTGAAGAGTCCTGAAACTGTAGCTTTAACTTCTAGTCTGTTTATTCCTTTCTTCAACTTCTTCCGTACTAATCATGACCAGAGATCAACAACCGGACACCGAAGTACGGCCAACAGAGCCTTAGCGACCAGCGGTTCGCTAAACAAACAAATAAACACAAATACAGTGTTAATATTCATTGTCAACAATAACATGAATCAAACATGACTATCTAGTTAATAACTTCAATATATGCCTACAAAGAATTAGTCTCAACTATACTAATATGAATGTATATACATACAAGGAAATCAATGACATGTAATTTTGTTCATAATTGAATGGAATAATTGTTATTCCATGAACAACAGTGTACCTTATCAAATCAGTGTTTAAATGGCTGTATTAATTATCAGGATAAGTATCTGAATATATCTAATAGTCTTGCGGTAATGATGGATCATATATGTGATTTGTAACTAATTCATAACAACAACACTAAATATGTAAATGATAAACTGATACAACCTTACAACGTTATAATAACCTACTAATGATCCCATGCTTAGGCGCAGAGATCATCCAACAACCAAACACAATGGCCCGAATTCACAAAGCAAGGTTTGAGCTCAGACCGGGTTTGAGCTCAAACCTCCTTTTGTTATTTACAAACCAGGTTTGTAAATAACAAAAGAAGGTTTGGCGAAACAAAAGGAGGTTTGACCTCAAACCTTGGTCTGAGCTCAAACCTTGCTTTGTGAATTCGGGCCAATATAGCTGATGTGTTATATACTGATTGGCAACGAATATATGTGTGAATGACCATATATCTCACTCTTAGATAGTGAATACAAAGTTAATATTGTTATATCAATCAACCAAACCAATAAAGGGTTCCTTTGAACATAAGCACATAATAATAACATGGAAGATAGAGAGTATATCTCTTGGTATATAGCACATCGATTGAATCTGTCTTAACGCCTATCACTGTCAATGTGTGTGTATAAGTACATGTACATTATATGCAGTATAATGCTTGATGGAGAGCAAAGTGCCAAATTCCATCACTCTACTTTGAGCTTGAAATACAGAAATATGAATAAGTTAGTGAACCAAGTATTATGGTATAAATGACAGCACAGATATAAAGTTTGATAATAATGTAATTTTAGCTTACCAACTGTTTGCAATCCTGGGGACTTTCACAATTTACTGGGAGGAATACTATTCCTTGACTGCTTTCTTCTAAATATACTGCAACTTCTGAATCTACTTTCTCTTGTTTTATTCTTTGGGCGATGCCTCGCCCTTTATATGACACATACCTTCTACTGACCTTCATCGAAACTAGGAGCACAAAGGTCAAGTTTGAGGTCAAGTTTGTTTACTCTTAACCCTGCCTCTGTAGAAGGTCATTACCAAACTAGTCTTGCCGCTACAACGACTTTTACAAATCTCAGCCATACAATTCTGCCACTGTGTTGTAAGATCACTTTCAGATTAGGAGAAGTGTGAATGGAACGTCTCATCTCAGTAAGCATGGCTGAGATTTGTAAAAGTTGTTTTTACAAAGAAGATTCCGGTGAATAGCAGTGCTTATTCAAACAAATATACGCATCAATTTGAATCACAATCATTATTTGTCGCTTAATCCCTTTTAATGACCTTGTTTTCTTTCTCGTTTGCAAGGGGAGAAGAAGATATGTCATGTTAAAGACATCAGAAAGATCAGTGTTGTATGCGTATATATTATATACACAGGCCCCGCGGAACGTTTATCAAAGTGGGGGGCTAAAGTATTTACGATCAGGTAGAGGGTAGCGAGCGTAAATTGGTGTGGGGGTTCAGGGGGCGGAAACCCCTGAAGCTCAGGAGTTTTAGGCATTTAATTACGGTCAGAGAAGCACACATATTTTGATGCCGCATTTATGTCACTGGCAGGTCAGGGGGGGGGGGCGTTTTTTGGGTGTGTTTTTAAAGGTAAAATTTACGTTACTATCCTATTTTTTTTTACCGGTTTTGGAGGCTAGGGGGGGGGGGGGGGCGGGCCGGTAGAATCGGCCCGTGGATCCGCGCCTGCAAGCGGGCACACTTTTGGAAGGGGGAGGCTCACGTCACGTGTCTTGTCTGATATCAACATATATCACGTTTTAAGTTATGCTCGCGCTTGAGCAAAATTTTCGACATTATCATTAGGGAGGCTGAAGCCTCTTGCCCGAATATCAATTTTCTGGTTTCACAATTTGGCGAGGGAGCGAAGCGAGCAAGCGAGCAAAAATTTGAGCATAAGTATGTTGCGAAAGTGTTATTAATCACCAAAATATACGAGATAAGATATATAAAATGCATATTCGGGCATCTCGCTGCCCGAATATTGGTCATTTTTAAATTTTCAAGGAAAGAAAGGCTCCAACCCCATCCTGCATTAATTGCAGGTGTTATGAAATGAAAGAGCACATTTTTTTGGCCAGGATTTGTTGCAAAATTTCGAAACGACTCAGCCAGCCGCTGAATAAGCGGGGGGGGGGGGGGGGGGGAGGGTAAGAGCACATTTTTTTTATTTTTTGGGGTCCAGGATTTGAGAATTTGACCGATCGATATTTCGTTCCGTTGGGGGGGGGGGGGGGGGTATAAGGTTACCTTTTTTTGGTCACCCATTAGCACAATTTTTTTTTTAATTAAGGGAGGGAGGGTAAGAGCACATTTTTTTTGTTGGGGTCCAGGATTTGAGAATTTGACCGATCGATATTTCGTTCCGTTGGGGGGTGGGGGGATAAGGTTACCTTTTTTTGGTCACCCATTAGCACAATTTTTTTCTTAATTACAAAAATGAGGAGGGGGGGTTCCTCCAAAACACACACACACACACACAATTTGAGGGGGGTTCGACCCCACCCCCTCCCCCCCCCCCCCCCCCCCCCCCCCCCCTGCGTACGCGCCTGCATGTGCATCCCTTCCTCCTTATTCCCTTTTCCATCGTTACCGTCACTACCATTTGAGTAGGGCCGGCCCCCTCTTCAATAACGGCTCCCAAGCCATCGAGAATGACCCCGGAATTTATAGATTACCATTCTGCCGTTCTTTGGAGGGGCCGGGCGCGGCCTTTTCAGAAGTGTTTCTACACTAACCTGTTCATGCACTACAGCTTAACATAAACAAGCATGCTAAGATTTTTTGAAAATAAGCATAATTCCGACTCAGTTTCGCATAACCTAAAAATAAGAATACGGCCAGTCACCCCCCCCCCCCCCTCAATGCATCCGCCTTCACGCACACCCACCCCCCTCCCCTTGTCTTTCTCTTATTCTTCGTTACTGTCACTAATTTGTAGTGCCATTTCGTTGTCTTTCTTTCTCCCCGGCTCCTCTCTTCTTTTTCTTTCCACTTTTTTGAACTCTCTCTCTTTTCTTTATCTTCTCCTTTTCCCCCCTTTTTTTTCTTCTTTTCTTCCTCTTTTTTCCTTCTCAATTTTTTTGCGCCGCCAATAGGGGGGGGGGGGGGGGCCGCGGCCGTTTCGGCCCACCCCTGGATCCGCCACTGCACTCTTACAGAGCACACCATCCAAACAAAACCCAAGAGAGGGAAACTGCTCCTTTGTCAATGACCGAAAATGCTTAGCAGTCGTTATAGTTAAGACAGTTGAATGTTCTCATTAAGATGCACATAATCAGAAGGCGGTGACTATCATTGGATCAAAGAAAGAATCACGTCGAATGTCCATCCGTAATAGGTCCATGGTGTCAGTGAATTCTAACGATGAGATTGATGAACATTCCCTATAGATCAGAGGGCCACAAGACTTCTTCCTGAGCTGAAACAAAAAGCTTACCCAAACAGACTTAGAGAACTGCAACTACCTACTTTGGTTTACAGAAGACAAAGAGCAGACCAGATTATTCAAAATCCTGAGAGGCTTTGATAAAGTGAATCCCTCAAAATTCTTCCAACTAGCCGCTGGCTCCGAACAACAAGAGGCCATGAGGGGGTAAGGAGCACTATTTTTTTTTGGCCTCCGCAAATTTGAAAATCGCACCCCCTCCCCCTTTGAGCACCGGGGGAGGGGGCACGTCTTCTTATTTTTATTTTTTTACAATTAAAGGTAACATATTATCGTGTTTTACCTTTTTTTTCAGGGTAGGGGGCCCACGCCCCGCCCCCTGGATCCGCCGCTGACATAGAATACATTTGTCCTTTGGACACGTCAACAGATGGTCTAACAACAGGCGCGGATCCAACCGGCGGCAAGAGGGGGGGGGGGGGGGGGGGGGCAAATCTTGAGAAAATATTTAGCGGCGAATGAGCGGGGGGGGGGGGGTAAGAGCACATATATTTTTTTTTGGGGGGGGGTCCAGTTTGGGGGGGGGGGAATTTTTGCGCCGACTCAGCCTAGTTTGCAGGCACAAACCCTGGTCAGTCGTAAAAAAAGAGTCTGCACTATAAGACTACCATAGGCCATGTACTATAGTTGCTCATGACAACCAGTAGGTAGCCGGGCTAGGCTTCTCTCAAGGCACAATGATTTTTTTTGATAAAGTGTCAAATTAGGGTCTGTGCTTGCAGACTAACTCAGCCGGCCTGTGAATAAGCGACTTTTACAAATCTCAGCCATGCAATTCTGCCACTGTGCTGTAAGATCACGTTCAGAATTAGGAGAAGTGTATTCTTTAATGAGTATTTTAAATTGAATGGAACGTCTCAACACAGTAAGCATGGCTGATATTTGTAAAAGATGTTTTTACAAAGAAGATTCTAGTGAATAGCAGTGCTTATTCAAAAACATCTTTGCATCAATTTGAATCACAATGTTTTTTTGTCGCATGACCTTTTATTAAATAACCTAGTTTTCTTTTTTTGTGTGCAGGGGGTGAAGAAGCTGTGTCAACACTCTAAGAAAAAAAGGTGCAAAATAAGAGTTTGCACCCTTTACATAAAAATGAACCCTATTGAAGGAAAAGGGGTTCAAAAAGGGTGCAATATAAGATTTTGCACCCTTCCCACAAAAATGAACCCTAACAACCCAAAAAGGTGCAAAATAAATGTTTGCATATCGCATGCATATTCATGATTACTTTCCACGTGTTCACATAAAAATACATTTATCATATGATTTATTTAAGCAAATTATGACAATGCACATCAATTATGTGATTTTTATTTTCCTTCGGCAATCATTAACCAATAGATTATTTTGTCTGACCATGTTACAATTACATTCACGTTTTAGCAATATATATATTGATTATATGATTACTAACCAAGAAACATCATACATGTTTAATATGTATATGTGTACGAGCAAATGTCACGAGTATTCCTCGATGATGGGTGCAGGATTGCACCCTCTAAAGGGTGCAGGATTGAACCCCTTAAGGTGCTGCTATTAAATCGGTTTGCACCCCTAAAGGAGCAGGATTGAACCATTAAGGGTACTAACATGTCTCCTAAAAGGTGCATACTGGCACCCTCCTAAAGGGTGCAGGATTTAACCCCTAAAGGTGCTGCTATTGTTGCATCGGTTTGCACCCCTAAATGTGCAGGATTGAACCATAAAGGGTACTAACATTTCCCCCAAAAGGTTCAATCTGGTACCCATTTGAAGGGTGCAGGATTGCACCTTTAAAAAGGGTGCAGGATTTAACCCCTAAAGGTGCTGCTATTGTTGCATAGGTTTGAACCCCTAAAGGTGCATAGTTGCACCATTTTTTCTTAGTGTGAATGTTAAGAAATCATAAAGATCAGTTGTATTATGCGTATATACATATGAATACAGAACAAAATGTTGATTATCAGGATGTCATTTTTGTGTATTCTTTAATGAGTATTTTAAATTGAATGGAACGTCTCAACACAGTAAGCATGGCTGATATTTGTAAAAGCTGTTTTTACAAAGAAGATTCTAGTGAATAGCAGTGCTTATTCAAAAAAATCTTTGCATCAATTTGAATCACAATGATTTTTTGTCGCATGACCTTTTATTAAATAACCTAGTTTTCTTTTTTTGTGTGCAGGGGGTGAAGAAGCTGTGTCAATGTTGAGAAATCATAAAGATCAGTTGTATTATGGGTATATACATATGAATACAGAACAAAATGTTGATTATCAGGATGTCATTTTTGGGGATCCGCGCCTGTCTAACAATAACATCTATAGTTACATGGCAGCGTGGAAGTTTTGTTGAAGAAAAAAATGTTTCCATGTAGAGGGGAGTATCTTGTAACAGTCTAACAAAATAAAATATTCTACAAACGAAAGATCTCTTCCTTTTGCATCTTTCTAAATCATAGGTCGCCCGCATTCATCTAACATGTGCGCGATTTTCGCGATACCTAGTCAAAAATACTTGACTTAAAAATAGTTTTACCATCAAGAAGTATACACTTATTGTTCCAAATTATTTGATTTTCAATTGATACATATTTATGGATAAAATCATTCCACACCTGTATGATTTCCTTGTACCTTCAAATATTTAACAATAGTTACAGTGAAAAAGAAAAGGTCCACCAACATCCTTTAATGAATCAAGTAATATCAATTTCCACCCTCAAGATTGTGATGTAAATATTGCATTTACCCACTTTATTTTCTGAACTTGTAGCAAAGATTTTAAGCACACCATTTTGAAACCACCCTCCTCGTACTTCTTTAGCATGACTTCAAGTCTAAGTCTGTCTTGACTGTCATTCCAAATAAATTTATACACTAACTTTTTAATTTCTTTTATGAACAGATCTGGGATTTTAACGGTGCTTGCAATAAACAGTAACTGGGAAAAGGCAGATGTTTTCACAATTTGAATTTTACCAATCAGTGACAAATTTCGAACCTTCCATAAATTCAATAGGCCATTTTCGTAATGAAACCAAATTTAATGCATAAGTCTTTGTAAAGTGCCTCAATACAAATTATTTTATTCACCTGATAAGAATAATAGTATTTCAATAGACAGAATCCGAACTGCATACATTAGTTGTTGCCAGGTTGGACAAACATTATGGCTTGACTTACCTAGTAACACTTAATATATGCAGTTGCATTCTGACTATTATTCCTATCAGGTGAATGAAATAGTTTGCATTGAGGCACTTTACAAACATTATGCATTAAATTTGGTTACATTACGAAAATGGCCTATTGGCTCTTTATTTTCAATAAATTTTATTTCAATTGAGAGTATAATTATTATATAGCACATCAGGTGAATACGATACGTCGGCACCGAGAACCGTCAGTGATGGAACTACTAACTTTATATTTTCAAGTGGTAGGATACTGTGTCTTGCTGAACCTATCAACATTGCATTTGTTTTATCAAGATTAATCTTAAAGATACTATGTCCCTTTTGCAACCAACCTCAAATTCTGTAGAACTTTGCAGGAATTATGAATATGTCATGTATTTCCTATCTGTGAAATTTAAACGTTAGCAGTGTCCTAATATTCAAATTATGCAAGGAAACCCGTTTACTTGCTAGACTTCACTGTCAGACACTATTGTCAGTATTGAGTGACTGACTGGCTTTTTCTTCTTCTTTGGTAATAACATACATAAAATGAGCTGTAAAGGATTTGTCTACATCAATAACCCACTTCTTGTAATGGCTAAAATTAAACTGATTGAATCTTTGCGCAGCATAAAACGTACGACCATGTGGTACAGTGGTCTGAAAATCAAGACTATTACTTATTGGCTCTATAGCTCCCAAGTCGATTTGACAACTAATAGTCGTTATTTTCCCACTTAAAGACATTTTCAAGCCCCATTTTTTTAAGGAGAGTTCTAAATTAGTATTATCTTTCAAATGCCATTGGAATTTAACCTTTGCATTTTTTGGCCTGCAAAAAGAGAAGAAACTCGTCTGAATTTATTTCTATTTTATTTAGATATTACATATCGCAGGCATAAATACTCACATTTCGGATGATTGTTAATTATTGGCACATGCACCCTGCCCGGCGTATGACACACACTACACCGAGATCTGCCATTTTCAAGATTGAAGGAAGCAGACTGCACCGAAGAAGAATATTATTTGTCTGCGGTACGATTGTATAGCAGACAAATGTTGTTTGATCGTTAATGAATGCATACTTATGTTGGGTCCGGGGCTGTGCCCCGATGGAATGTAATTTGCATAGGCAGCTCGTACAGGTGTGCGAGCTAATTCTGCCATGGATACCAGGGCGTACGTGGCATGAATTAGTGTGTAATTGAATCATTCTAGCTTGAGCTTTCAACGAGACAACTTTTATTTACAATAAAAGTGCGTTGTGTCATGTATTATATACCTCACTTAAGTAATCCAGCCCTCTGATTGGTCGAAATTGCATTCATAAACTTCAACTGTTCCTGTAAAATTCTCGGTAACCATGCATAAAACATTTCAATATTTTTAATAACCATGGTTATTAAAAAAATAAGTCAGTCTCCATGGTTACCCCATAGGTTTACATGTTAAAAAATGGTTTGAGCGATGAAGGATACCATACGTGTGCGAAAATTGGTCGGTAATTTCATACAAGACAAGACAATTCCAAACAAGACAAAAATGGCTCAAGAATCTCTCCCAAGATTTCAACTTATCAAATGCAAGACTCGCTGACAGCAAGAACAACAAAAAGGGTACGTGAAATTATCCATAAACATGTTCGTTTAGTTGCTGAAAAAGCATAGACGTATAGACTGTAGACGAAATTAGATCTAGTTGTCAGGGTGTCTGATCGCGTACCCGATGTTGTGTGTTAAAATTATTCACATAGAGATTGTACGCAATGCATTCCCTATGCAGTCTACGTGCATTCCGCGACCATGCAAAAAAGGTCAAGTTTTTTTTTCAATTCGAGATTCAAACCTTTATAATCTGTTGTGATCCTGAAGGTGATACTCAATAAGTGAGGTGTCATATGAAAGCGCAGGTTCTTCTCCATATTCCCCACAGGGCCGGCCCACCCCCAAAATTGTAAAAATATCTTGCTTAGACTAGAATCTAGATCTAGTCTACTTTCAAAGTTACAAAAATAGATCTAGTTGTCAGGGTGTCTTGATCGCGCACCCGATGCATGTTGTGTGTTAAGGTCAAGTTTTTTTTTCAATTCGAGATTCAAACCTTTATAATCTGTTGTGATCCTGAAGGTGATACTCAATAAGTGAGGTGTCATATGAAAGCGCAGGTTCTTCTCCATATTCCCCACAGTGCCGGCCCACCCCCAAAATGTAAAAATATCTTGCTTAGACTAGAATCAAGATCTAGTCTAGATCTACTCTCAAAGATACACTCATAAAACACAACCGTGCAGATAAACTAGAGAAAGGCCAAGGTGGTGTCATTAGTTGACTCTTTTGTTTTCGGCATATAAAAGTATTAATGACTGCTTTAATATTCGAGAAATAGTTGTTTTTATACGCTCTCGGGAAGGTTACAATTGGGCTATTGCCCTCGGCACGCCTCGGTCAATAGCACAATTCTAACCTTCCCTTGAGCGTATAAAAACAACTAGACTATTTCTCTCAAAGCAGTCATTAATACTATACTGTTACATGACTGTGTTTGAATAAGGTTTTCCAGAGTTTTTATGCTCGTTGAGTTCAGTATCTCTGTTTTTTTTATCCTGGACCATGATAGGTCCGGTTTCCAGTGAAGGAAACGAGAAGAAATGTTTGTTAAACATTCATACTGAATAAACGGCCGGCTCTCAATAGTCGTTGTCAGGCTATTCCACAATAATTGAAGTGTATTGTGTTATTTGTGTGTATTGGAAGTCAAGAGGGATGACAGACGAAATAATAGGGACTTTTAGAATGAGTGAACGAGAACACGACGAACGCCGACTGATCATGCGTGTCAACGTACTTAACTGCCCATGTTGGCTACAATTAGAAATCTTTTAGATTGCACTCGACGATCGATATGCATGCAGGAAGTAACACAATAAACATCACGGACAAAGAAAGAGGACATTCCTCATTCTACCCTCAACAAAAGAACATCCCTTCACTGCTAATATGTAAATATGTGTAGAACAGGTGCATGTGACACCTGTTCTACATATTTCAGCATGTAAAGGCGCTTTATAAATGTCAATATGTATGTATGTATTGCATGTACTAGATTTAGGAAAATCAAGGTTGACGCATTCTCGATCGCCGACTGAGACCACGTGACGCAGGCGCAGTGCCTTAAAATGACGTCACACGTTGCAGTCAAAGCTCTTAACGTGCATTTCTAAAAGTCCCTAATATGTGAGATTATAGGACAGACGAAGATTAACCCTTTGAGAGCGAGCCCGCGCACAGCGATTGTTTCCCCTGTGACGGAGCGATTTCGGTTACATCGCCAGTAATGGAAAATTTGGCGGTGCTTTCTACTTTCGCTTACCATTGCGCCTCATTCAGTCATTTTCGTGATTTGTTGTCAATGTAAAAATGAAAGATCAGACTTTTTTCTTTCTAAAAATATAAGTTTTGTTCTTCAATACGAAAAATAAGGTCTGTTATTTTTAAGGGAAATTGTCGTCTTATTTTGCTGAAGCTTCACGTCTTTCCTTTTCAATACGCTCACAATACAAAATGCGCAAGCACCTCCGCACGCGCAGATCGGTCGATACCTCGATTCATTCCCCTATTGTCAATGACAATGATTGTCTTCTGCTAAAGCTCGGCCAATTATCCTACATCCTCTTCTTTCAAAACAGTAATCTTCCAGAGTAGATACTTCTTTACATTCGTTTGTTCCTCTAAGGGTAGGGTCCTGAGATCAGCTGAGATAAGTGTTTCATAAAAGAGGAGGTCCATACATGAATTATTCGCTAAATTGGTCAAGATGATGAATGATAAGGCACTGGTAATTATAGGGGAGAAGAATTACCAACTCCTGTTATCAATGCATACTTTTATACTTACACAGTTTAGAGTAAGGTCGGTTATTTGTAGCCAAGTGAAACACGGCGAATCGCAAATTTAATTTAAAAGGAATAGGTCTTTATGAATAGGACTACTATAGGCCTAATAATATTATTATATGAATAACTACAATACATCTATCGAAATGTGGGAAAAAACGCCCTCTCATATTGACCAGCGAAAATCATCCAATCATCGATGGAAAATCGCCATGTAGAGCACGTACAAGAATATAAGTATCTGGGTACGACCATAAGCAATTCACTAGACTGGTCAAAAAATGTTCAACTAATTCAAAAGAAGGCAAATCAGAGGCTATATTTTGTAAGGACCTTAAGAAAGTTAAGGGTAGACAATACACTAATTGTTCTTTTCTACAAGTCCCTAATCCAGAGTGTTCTGACGTACAACTTAGTCTGCTACTTTGCTAATGCTACAAAAATTGACCAGAAGAAGCTCAATAAACCCAGGAAAATAGTTCAACGTATACTAGGGATAGACTTGCCACTACTTGATAATCTGTACCAAGAGAGAGTTTCATCTAAATTAAGACAGGTTATGCAGGACCCCACCCACCCACTCAACGAGAACTTTAAATTTAACCGTTCAGGCATACGTTTGTGCGCACCGCGCACACAGAAAACCCGTTTCAGGCAATTTTTTGTTCCCAACGCCATTCACCACTTCAATGCACAAGCCCGGAGGTCTGGAACTCAAACGTAAATACTGGTCTCAACTTATACTTTGTTCTGAATTTAATTTTCGCTAGGGCTCATAATATTAAACTCACCTATATTCTCAAATAAACAGCGAGCTTAATGTTCGAATTTTTCACCTGGAATGCCATGTTTATGTTATACTGCAATCATGTATTCGTTTTGTTCCGTTTCCATTGCAACAATCACTTTCAAAATGTAACTACGTTTGTAACGATGTACATTTGATAATTATTGTATTATATATTGTTCCTGTATTATGTATATATGTACAAAGACTGTTAAACCAGTGAAAAAAGAATTTCCCGTAAGGGACAATAAATTTTCAATTCAATTCAATTCAAAACCAATAATCCAAAGCCTAGCTTGAATCAAGGCAAGAATGTAGAACGGACGCGCGCGTACGCGTCCGTCTCCAGCTGTACGGTTATTTCGATCCGAACACTAACTTAGGGTAAAGTTGAAATGATATCACCTTTTTCTCGATTTTTTTCCACGTAACTTAATTATTTTTTTAATAGATGAGATGAATGAATATATCTAAATAATACTTCAAAGAACTTTAGCATAATAGCTAATAATAAGCTGGAAAACTTTGTCAATAAATTAGGGATTCATCTCGGCTTCTGTAGAAGCCCGTCGTCACAGCTTCTGTAGAAGCCCGTCGTCTCCAAAGTGTTAACAACCTGCCGAAATTATCATGGAGTGCTTTCTGCACGGACCGGCCGCGTAGCGTGGAGGGAGAAGACAGACCATGACAAGACAGTCATGATTACTGAAAAGAGAGAAAGAAACAAGATTACACGCTTGTACGTTACTGTTCACTGTTCCGAATCCATGGAGACTATGTATTTCCTTTTCCTTTTGTGAATTCTCTTCGGCGTCACTTTTCAAAAAACCTCACGATCTCCTCAGATATGTTATGCTAAGTTCACACCGACGCCGAATTGGTGGCGAATTAAATCGGCGAGCAAAGCGGCGGCAAAGCGTAACAAAGCTTAATTAAAGCGTAAAGACCGTAATAGAGCGTGAGAAAGCTTTGAGCAATTCGGGACATTCGGCAAGAGCGCCAAAAATTTAAACTCTGTTAAGCTTTCCTACGCTTTGAGCAAAACTTTGATAAGCTTTGTGACGCTTTGATAAGCTTTAATACGCTCTCCCCGCTTTACGCAATTCGTGACAGATCGCCTCAAATTTTTAAACAGTTTAAAAAATTTGTCCTACCAGTTTCGTTTGTCCGTCGGACATAATATGCGGGTTTTCTGCTCGCACGGATCGTCCGTGCGGTTTGCTACCCGCACAGTCTGTCCCCCATTGTTTTACGTGTATATTTGATATAAGGAAGCAACTCGGCAAATCAATGTATTAAGACTCATTGTAAATCATGTGGTTGACATTTTTTCTAGAAATTACAAAATAACAACTCTCTACAATTTTTTTAAAGCAAATGGGCCAGTCCTTTTGAAAGTAGAAGTGAATATTTTCTTTAAAACCTTTATTCTATGAAGGCATACTCGTGATATCGGCCCCACAACTGTTGTAATCGATTATACTTGTGTACGTAGCTTCGTACTTCAACCAACTCACTACTAGTATATACTCGTGATACCGGCCTCGCCCCAAGTATTTGGGGGCGTTTCGAGGTTTAATGAAGAAGTTAAATGGGAAATAAAATTGATTAAAAATGGGGTTGAAAGTGAGCGGGGGAGGCTAGAGTATTTAAGATAAGGTAGAGCGTAGCACAAATTGGCGGATGCTCAGGGGGTAGGGGCATTTAATTACGGTCAGATGAGCATATTTTAATACCTTATTCATGACACTAGCAGGTCACTAATTGGCGTATGATCCAAGAGGCGGAGCCCCCGGAAGCGCAGGGGTTTTAGGCATTAAAATTAAGGTCAGATTAGCATCCAGGGGCCAGCCTTAGGGCCCAAGGTGGGGTCCAGGGGGCAGAGCCCCCGGAAGCTCAGAGGTATGGGCATTTAATTAAGGTTACATGAGCATACTTTCTTTTCTATTTCATTCTATTTAATTCTCTTTAATATACTTTTTCAAAAGTGTGTGTGTGTGGGGGGGGGGGGGGGGGGCTTGAGCCCCCAAGCCCGCCGTTCCGCGGGACCTGACATGTAGGCCTTTAAATAGTAAATAAGCACATTTCTTGCCTGACCGTAAATTTTGATATTTGTCATTCTCCAACAAACGCATAAAAAGTATAATTTACTAAAAAGTGAGGAAAAATCCCGGACAATTAGGCCATTTCAGCAACATCTGTAAATCATTGGTATCAAATTAGAAAAAAACAAAACTTCACTTTTAAAGTTTTTTTTGGTGGGGGGGGGGGGTAGCAACTGGCTGAATACTTACACCTATGGTGTCGAGGGGCTCTTTCTTCATTTTTTTTGTTCGGTAATAAATAAGGTTAGTTTATGTGGGTGTCACTCAGGCGCGGATATACAGGGGGACGGACCCGCCCTCCCCCCCCCCCCCCCAGGGGCGGATCTAGCTTTTTGCCAAGGGGGGGGTTTGACCAAAATAATGACGATGCGGAGCATCGTCAACGAGCCGCGAAGCGGCGAGCCGATTTTTTGGGGGGTGTTTATTTGAACCCCGTAAATGATGTTTTCCTGGCATCTATTAACACAATGGAGACCATAAAAAGCAGTGCATGATAACGTCTTTTTTAAATCAAGTACAGTTTAATACACAGTTATATCCAGAGTTATCATGTGTTTGGTTAAGTTACCAGATGAGTTGAATATCTTCTCACAATATTTGCACTTGAAAGGGTTTCTCTCTACAGCGTGCGTTCTTTTTTCTTTCTTTTTTTCTTTTTTTTTTTCCTTTTTTTTTTTTTTTTTTTTTTTTTTGGCCGCCCAAGGGGGGGGGGGGGTTTGAACCCCCTAAACCCCCCCGTAGATCCGCGCCTGCCCCCCCCCTCTTTGAAAAAATAAGAGAGGAAAGGAAAGAAAGAGAAAGGAAAGGAAAAAGTAAAGAAAGTAGGGCTAAAAACACGAATTAGAAGTGGACCCATCAGGGCACTCACTTATCCGTATCAGGGGGGGAAATACACGGGGGCTCGGGGTGAATTAGCCTCCGAAAAGCCAAAAAGAGCCCCCGAAAGTCATAAAAGTAGCCCCCGAAATTGTTAAAGTATTTTTTTCCCTGATCCGTATATAGGACAAGGCCCTGGGACAGCTAGCCATACTCCGATATTTGGGTCGTTTTCCGATCAGAACTAGCCCTAACTTTCATTCCAGGATTGTGTTTCAGAACCTGAGACAAAGTTACCCAATCCCTTTAAGTTTCAAAAAGTAGTTTCAGTGAACTGTACATAGGCTTAGGAACCGGGAGGGGGGGGTCTTTTTTTTGGGGGGGGGGGCTCAGATATCATTGCCCCCCCCCCCCAATATTTTTGGCGGGGCTTATAGATATCATTGAGCCCCCAATTTTTTGGTGGGGCTTAGATATCATTGAGTCCTTAGGGGCTAAGATACCATTGAGCCCCCAATATTTTAAGTGGGGCTCAGATATCATTGAGCCGCCCCCGATACTTATTGCGGGGCTCGGATATCATTAACCCCCTCCTCCCCAATCATTATATTCTAGGCATGAAACTCATGTATACCTATAATCTACAGACTTACCATTCAAATATAAACATTTTATACATATTTATTTGGGGAGGAGGGGAGGGCTCAGACATCGGATCTCGCATTCGCGGCTCAGTGAGATTGGGCCTTAAACGGGTAGCCAGGAGCTGAAATACTGTAGTTAATGGCTTCAAGATCGAAAAGGGAAATTCCTAGCTAAAAGAATCGCGAGTTATACGTCACGTTTTTTTTTTCTCATTCGTTTTCTTTTAATTGTTCAGCTAGTATAAAATCCACTAATGAAGGAGATCGAGCATGTACAGATCGAGATGCTTAAGTGAGAGAGAGAGATATATAGACTGGGGGAGAGAGAGAGGCACTGGCGTACCTATGGGGGGGCAGGGGGGCAGAGTGCCCCCCTGACGGGCTCCAGGGGAAAAAAAGAAAAAGGGGAAAGAAAAGAAAAGAAAGGTAAGGAAAGAAAAAGAAAAAAGGAAAAGGGAAGAAAAAAAGGAAAGAAAGAGAAAAAAAGAAAAAAAGGAAAAAGAAGAGAGAAGGAAGAAAAAGGGAAAAGAAAAGGAAAGGAAAATAATGGGGAAATTAAAAAAAAAAAACCATGGCCTTACGCACCAGGGGGGGGGGGGGCATGTTGATCCCAGATATTTTGAAAACGTACAGTTTTTTTCCTGAAAATGTAGTGTAGGCTTATACCAAATCCTTCAATTCTACTTTTGAAAATGCAAAAGTACCCTCATGACCAGTTCGGTCGCTCGAACTCCCTTCACTCCTTTTGCTTTTGAGATTCTTCAAAAACTTTTAACGCATCTCTCCCCCTCCCCCACCAGAAAAATATTCCGCATACGGCCCTGAAAAATTAAGACAAATGAAAATAGGAAAATATAAGTGATATAACAAATTCGAAACTCTTCGCTGGCGCGAACTGCTTGCTAGCCTATTTTGTATTAAATGTTTTCACTTGCTCGTCCCCCTGAAAAAAAGAAAAGGATAAGCATTGCCTAGAATACAATTGTGCCTGCCCCGACGGGCCCCGACCTGCAACCATGGCAACAATAACACACAATGTATGTACCAAATGTTACTAAAAGAGACTAATTCATTTTTCTCGCTCGCGAATAAAATGAATAGACATTGCTTTGGAAACAATTGTGCGTACCCTTGACCTGCAACAATATCATTAAAAATGGAAGATTTTTTTCGCCCTCTCGCCAAAAAGGAATTGAATCGCGTTAAACGCGATTGCGTCCATCCTGACCTGCACCAATAAAAACAAGTTTATTTATTAATTTCTATTAAAAGAGAATTTATTTGTTTTGCTTGCTCGCTAACGTCGCTCGCCCAAATGGAATTGACACCGCTAACGTGCCCGCCCCAACCTGCAACAACCAGTTAATAATTATGTACCAAACGTTTTTCAAAGAAGTTTTGGTGTGCTCGTGCTCGCCAAAACGGAATTAACATCACCTTAGACATGAAGCCCTGACCTGCAACAAACAAATCTGAAATTTATGAACCAATTATCATTACAAAAATTTTGCTCGCTCGCTACGCTCGCTCGCCAAAATAGAAATAACACCACTTTTAATAATCACGTCCCTGACATGGAACAATGAACCCAAGTTTTATGTACCATATTTTCCCTATAAAAGAGAAGTGATATTTTTTGCTCGCTCGCTACGCTCGCTCGCCAAATTAGAAATAACACCGCTTTTAATAATCACGTCCCTGACATGGAACAATGAACCCAAGTTTTATGTACCATATTTTCCCTATAAAAGAGAAGTGATTTTTTTTTGCTCGCTCGCTCGCCAAAATAGAAATAACACCGCTTTTAATAATCACGTCCCTGACATGGAACAATGAACCCAAGTTTTATGTACCATATTTTCCCTATAAAAGAGAAGTGATTTTTTTCGCTCGCTAGCTCGTGGAATTATGTGCCCACCACTAACCTGCTACAATATCATTAAAAAGAGAAATGTAGGGGGTTGCCTGCCCGCCAAAATGGGATTGACATTGCCTTAAACACGATTGTGCCCGCCCCCGACCTGCAACAATGAAACAAATGTTATATAGCAATTCATTGAGAGAAAGATGTATTTTCGCTCGCTAGCTAAGATGAGTATAAAATCACCCTAAACACAATATTGTTCCCGCGCCCTGCATGGGACAATTGAACCAAGTTTAAGTGGCAATTATTAAAAAAGAAGTGATTTTTTCTTGCTCGCTACGCTCGTTTGCAAACAAATGAAATTAACGTCGCTAACAAGTGAATGTTCCCACCCCCAACTTGCAACAATACCAGTTTATATACCAAACGTTACTTAAAGATTTTTTTTTGCTCGCTCGCTCGCCAGAAGTGAAAATTAGCATCGCCTTTTTTGTTTGTTTCGGTCGCTTGCCCCCCCCCCCCCTGACGGAGTACCCCAGGTACGCCACTGGAGAGAGGGGGGAGGGGGAGGGAGAGAGAGAATGCCTAAAATCAATCACGTAATAGTACTTATACATATATGCGACCTGCTGCAAAACTTAACCCAAAACATAAGATTGTAAACTTTAAATCTAAAAGTTACCCCTCACTGCAATTAGGTTTTTGGTGAACGAAGAGAAAACATGAATAGACCGGTTTGATGCATGTTTCTTTCCTGGGAAACTAGTGACGAGTTATTCAAAGAACCCGTTATTATTGAATGAACTACGTACTTGGAATCCATTATGAATACATTACGTGTTGCTTTGTCGGGCAATTAGAGGACAAGTTTTTAGGTTGTCAAGAAAAATTGTTTGTTTAAAAAGTAGGCAACCAATTTGAATATGTTAGTATATACATAATACCGGGTTATTCTATGTGCGCTTCTCACTCGAATTATCAATAGGCCATTTTCGTAATGTATAATTAAATTTGATTTATAATTTCTAGTAAGTGCCTTGTTAAAAATTATTTCATTCACCTTTATGAATATTAATGTATTTAAATACTAGTCAGAATGCGAACCGCATATATTACTTGTTGACCGTTTCTAGGTAGAGCAATAATGTATGCAATTATCATTCCGACTATAGCAATACATTTATTTGTAACAGCTAGTTGAATGGCCATATCATGGACGTATGCATTAATTTGATAACGGAAATGGCCGATTGCCTTTTCTATTATACCAGCAAAAGATAAAGAAGTAAATAAGGAAGAAGAAGGAGAAGGAGGAGAACGAGGAGAAGGAGGAGAAGGAGGAGAAGGAGAAGGAGAAGAAGGAGGAGAAGGGGGAGAAGGAGGAGAAGGAGGAGAAGGAGAAGGAGGAGAAGGAGGAGAAGAAGAAGAAGGAGGAGGAGGAGAAGGAGGAGAAGGAGGAGAAGAAGAAGAAGGAGGAGAAGGAGGAGAAGGAGGAGAAGGAGAAGGAGGAGAAGGAGGAGAAGGAGAAGGAGGATGAGGGGGAGGAGAAGGAGGAGAAGGAGAAGGAGGAGAAGGAGGAGAATGAGGAGGAGGAGAAGGAGGAGAAGGAGAAGGAGGAGAAGGAGGAGAAGAAGAAGGAGGAGGAGAAGGAGGAGGAGGAGAAGGAGGAGAAGGAGAAGGAGGAGAAGGAGGAGAAGGAGGAGGAGGGGGAGAAGGGGGAGAAGGAGGAGAAGGAGGAGAAGGAGAAGGAGGAGAAGGAGGAGGAGGGGGAGAAGGAGGAGGAGGAGAAGGAGGAGAAGGGGGAGAAGGAGGAGAAGGAGAAGGAGGAGAAGGAGAAGGAGGAGAAGGGGAGAAGGAGAAGGAGGAGAAGGAGGAGAAGGAGAAGGAGGAGAAGGAGGAGGAGGAGAAGGAGGAGAAGGAGGAGGAGGAGAAGGAGAAGGAGGAGAAGGAGGAGAAGTAGGAGAAGGAGGAGAAGGAGTACAAACGTAACAAAATGACCAGATATACACTCTATATCTTTTTATAAATACCTGCTGGATTTAAAGCAGTGTTAGTTATTTTTTTTATCATTCCTATTTTTTTTAATTCACTTCCTTTAAGTCCTTCCATGTACACATCCTCTGGGGGCAAAAAAAAAAGGAGTTCAAAACTACTGACAAAAGTATAAAACATACCAAATATTCCACTATACAAAACAAGGTATTACATGTAATGTACGGACCGTACACATACAAAAATGAATAAACATGAATATTCATTGAAATCACATATTGGGATCTGATTTTGTTATAGCACTGTATTAACAAGACTACTCATCTTTTAGACAGCAATAATCATGACACCAGTAACATTTTTATAGCGTCTAGTACAACACTTCTACCCGTTTTACATTTTTAATAATTGTTGTCCCATCCGTCATCTTTTTCACCCCAGGACTAAGAATATTATAACGTCCATCGCTCTGACACAATACATAACACTTTCCAATAAAAACATTCAAACATTATCATTATCAATCATATAACGTTTCTAGACAACATATTTGCATGTCATGATAAATTGTTTCATAAAAAGTGAAAATTATTATTTGATTCCTGGGAGACATATTCAAATATTGTGTCTCATATTTTAAAGTCAACAATACACAAAATTCATTCAATTTGAACATGATCCATTATGATGAATACAAGTTTTTAAAAAAACAGTACATAAATGTTCTTGAGTGTGACTTAATCCTGGTGTAAAGCGCTACGACCCATTTAAATGCCGAACTATTCATTGCACTGTACATCATAATTTCCATGTTAAGGGAAGTTTTATCCTTTATTGGTATCATAACCTTTACATTATCACCACCTTCATGCTCCTCTGTCATTTACATTGTATTCCTCAGTACAATGTTTTGACATAATGACAGAAATTCATCCAGTGCACTAACTTGAGTTGGAAATATAAGACTCCCAAAGAAAAGTTTGAATTGTTGCTCAATTCTTTAGTACTCACTTTGATACAGTGTTCAATGGTAATGGACTGTACAGCTGTACAACAGTTTGAATTTTGAGAAAATTATGAGATTCAACAATAAAACAAATAAAAAAGGGGTAGCTTTTAAAAGACAATGCCATTTTCATATTCCTATCACTTCAATTCAAACAATGTACATGTAAAGCCAAATAGAAAATTCTAAAATTTCTTGTCTACTCCTCCTTCGCTTTTCAGGCTGCCTCCATATTTGGGGAGGGGGGGGGGGAGGAATATGTTTACTCTAAAATGAAATGAATAAGAATCTGAGGTCGTTTTGTCAAAGAGGTACATGTAACAAAAATCATGAATACAAGGCAAATCTTATCTTAATTAGAGCCTCTGAAGCGCTAGTACAGAATCTGGCCGATTTCCTTTTACCAATCTCCACCACCGCGATCTACCCCTACTTGCTGCAAACCTAAGATGGCGTGATGCCAGAGTTTCTACGCCCGGCAAAAATATTTAGGCTGGGCGTACCAGTGATCGATCTGTACAGATGCGTGGATCACGCTCTCTTCGGCTTGCAGGAGGTAGGGGTTGAGAGAGATCGGGATTATGAAATAAACTGAAGCCATCCAGATTCTGGACTACCGAAGTGCATGTACAAATGTGGGAAAGTATGACACTTTGTGTTGAAATTGACTAAATACCATTATTTTTGTACAAACACAACATTTAAATACAGGGATTAAACAACAAAACCCCTTACCCAGAGATGCCAACCTCTTGACACAAAAAAACAGACTGAGTATCCTAAAAAATCAGATTTTGGAGAGAAAAATCAGATTTCTATGAAAACTCGACACTACCCCGTCTGCCCCGGGCCAGTAAAATTTCAGAAAAATGTTTGCTCTTTCATTAAAATTTAATGAGAAAATTGTTAAGCAAACTTTTTGTTGGGGTTGCGGGGGTTTACTTGTACAAGATTTTATGCGATTCCGCTGTTTTTATGGGTTAAAAAAAAAAACTTTAAAAAAAAGTGATTTTAAGATCGTATTTGACTCTTATTATCGTACTAAATACGATTTAATCGTACTGGTTGGCATCTCTTACCCCTCAAATTTTGATCAATCCTGACAGAAACTTAGGAATCACGTTTTATTCGGCCTAATAATGGCTTCTGGCTGGCTGGACGGAGAAGGTGCATGCACATTATATAATGGTAAACACACCACATTACAATGAACACTACACACCTTTAGAAATAATTACACTCAAATTATTACAAGCACCCAGTACTGCATATAATACATGTATAACATTGATAATGATGTGTTGCAAGTTCATGCGTGTACACAATTTTGAAAATCTGATATGATTTTCAATCGTAAATGACACACAAAAGGTATTTTTAGTACAAACAAACGACTGATCTGACCATTCTTGCTACACCTGTGCACCTCAAGTCAGACTTTTAGCTGGGATTTCTAAATTTGAAGTCCAAAGTGAAAATCAGAGCGTCCAAATAAAAAAGGCTGTCCTCAAATCATGGGGATAAAAAACAAAACACCATGCCAGGGTTAGAGATAGTCCTGATTTCTGGTAATAATTAAAAGATATAATTACTCATAATCAACATACTTCACAATGAATGTAAAGGACTACATAAAAATAATTTGATTAAAAATAAATTTTAGATTAAAAAAGAAGCACAAACACTGAACCTACCAAAAGTTTATAAGATGCTTTGTTGCAGTCAGTTTTTGAAAGTTTTTGTAATTCTATAACAACTCACCCGTCCGAACAGCCAAATATCAACATAACAAAAGAACATGTTTTTCTAAATAAACATTGCTCTGTCACCAGAAGTAAAAATTATCTGTACATTTTATATGTCCTACCTATCAAAGTCACATTCTTTTTGTACCATCTTTAATCTTTTACCATAATTTTCATTGTTTATCTAGCAGAAGAGCATTGCCGTGAAGGGCCAGAGGATTTTTCTTTACAGAAATACCCACTTCAAAAGTTTTAAAGCGTACCAATCACATAAAAAAAGGAGAACAAGCATACAGTTGAACCTCATTACAAAGAGCTATCTGTAATAACAAGGTGATTTCTATGGTCCCAAGGACCTCGTTATAGCGAGGTTCCACTGTATATAAAATCATTCTAACAAAATTCTATGTGGCATCCTTTGGGCTTATAGATTATGAAGAAAATATAGAAATGAAAATAGCATGAAACCCAGTGCATGGACCCAAAGATATTTTGCTCCATGTCGCTATATTATTCAAATAATGAGCTTCAATTATGACTTCTGTAAAGAGAAAATGGAAGTTTAAAACACTTCCAATTAACATAACAGGGATTTAAACAGCAAACAGTAAACAGCTGAATTATTCATTCCCTTACCAAGTATTGTAATTATGTAAATATGTAAAAAATTGATTTGTCCCAGTTCATGTTACTTGAGAATGCAACACATTAAAGATAAACTCCAGTTCTGGTAAAAAAAAAGAAAATTAATTCTCACAGAATCAAACGAAACTTACACTGAATGTTCAAGATTACAAATAAAAGACATGTGCCAAACAATTTTGGAAGAAAATGTATACTGGCTGAGTAATGAGCATAGAAAGACAAGGAAATCAAGGTAGTACCAACCCCGACACCATGCGTGTTGTCTTATATATAGCTTTCTGTGTACAATGCTTGTTACTTTACCAAGACTCGGCCAAATTTATTATGATTTTGATGACTCCAGAACCTTGCAGTGCACACCAATACTTACATGCTGTACATGATCAACTGTTTCTGATCCATTCCACACCTTTTCTTTCACAATGCAATCGCATTACCAGTACTGGAGTTTATCTTTAAAGCTTAAATCTAAAAGTGTTCTAGAAAGGCCCTAATTCAACCAGTCCACCTTTCATTATCGAGTTACGACAAACACAAAAAACATCAAATTTTCAAGGTTGCATATTCAGGACCTTCTGCTAGGCAAACAACAATGTAAACATAGTACATAGGACATCGTCCTTCTCTATTGACATAATGTACAAATAATTTTGTTTGAAACATTTTCTTTTTCTACAAATCTACATGAATTTCCAAGAGACGCATTCATTCAGAAAGCACAAATACGGTGGCTTATCTAAATGAGAATACAATTAGGTAGACCCATAGCTTCTTGAGAAAGATAGGTACGTCATCGCAGCCATTTCATGGAGCCTCAATAGTTTCCTCTGTGATTTTGTAATATGCATTGTCTACCGCAAAAAATGTTCATCTCTTACATTAATACAACTAGATTGTTTTACAAAAGATTTTCATTAGAATCATCATAGCATCATCAACACAAACTGTAATAATATATTACTGAAATAATACATAAGGTGTCAAAATACCATTATTTTGATCAAAATAAACATTATCAGTTTATCACAGCTGATGATATATGACCATGTATCTCTATTAGGCAAACTATTTGGAGCTCCATGAATTGACTAATAAACGTGCACACATGTCGCAACTATCTCTCTAAATATGCTATGCGTGGACCTGGGGAAAAATAGACAAAATGAAAGTAAGTACAGCCTCTATCAGCGGGGTTCCGCATTAATCCGCATCTGTCCGTTTGGTTCAGTGCTCGGCTTGGGCGGGGCAGGCACTTTTAATGCCATCACCTTCAAGTACTGCAGTGCATTGTGGGCGGATGTTTCCATGGCGTCGTTGCGAGAGAGGCCGTTGGCGAAGCAGACGGTGACGGGTGCGGTCTGGAGCCTGACGAAGCACTGGTAGTGACCAGCCTGGGTCTGCTCTTCGATGGGGACGTATTCTACTTTAAAGCTCTGCTCGTTACCAAGGTCTTGAACCATGCTGGAGTAGGTGGGGTCTAGAAATTGTTTCGTAGAAAAAGAAATTCAAAGGTAAAACATTTCCAGTCACTATTTGACAAAAATAGTGACAAGCACTGACATGGAACATAGCACTTTTTTAACTTAATAACATTAAATTTGAACTTAGTAATATGTTGATTTTTTGCACTGACTATTTTTTTTTTTTGGGGGGGGGGGTGGGGTGATCACTTCATACTCACTCATCTTTAGGTTAACATTATTCAGAAGGGGCTTTTTGAGAGGGAGTATGCAAGAGGGGGGAGGGGGCAGATCTTGGTTGATCAATGCAACATTCTGTACTACAGACAGTAACAACTCATGTAAAGAGTATCGCTAAACTTATTTTATTTCATACCATATTATTACAGATTAACATTTGAGCACTTTATTTTTATTCTTTTAGAATTGAGGGTATTATGCTTCATGCCACAAAACAATTGTATCACAACACAGATGTCTTACGATTTAAAACAAAGTCTTGCTATGAAAACAAGTGTCATTAAAAATGTGCAGTGTTTCTGGTTTTACAGCAAGTGACTTTGGATTTTCTATGTCAAAGGAATGGAAATTACAGAGAAAAAGTTCTGTTCATGCGACTACATTGTAAAAGAAACGTTGTGGAATCGATCAGAGAAGGTTGAGCATCTAGCATAAAAGTATTTGTGTGTACTGCAAGGCTCTGGAATCATCAAAATGATAGGAAATTCGGCCCAGTCTTGGTAAAGTTAGAAGCACTGTACACAGAAAGATGTATATGGGACTACACAAACATGTGGCATAAAAATCCGTCCCAGTTTTTATGATGTTACATGCCATGTTTAGAATATTAAAGAGAAGGCCGAGTTCTGGGAAGAGGTGAAAAATAATTTGTGAGCATTATCATTCTTATTATGCAAGTGTGGAAGAACATCAGATAAGACATGTTCCCTGAAAAGCATGGCTCTTCAAATGCCTTCATATTCTAAATATGTCATGTAACGTCCTTAAACTCGGGGGGGGGGGGGGGGGGGGGGGGTAGGATTTTTACGCGTTCGTGTAGTCCCATATACATTTTTACCCGTTCGTGTAGTCCCATATACATCTTTCTGTGTACAGTGTTTGTAACTTTACCAAGACTTGGCCAAATTTCTTATCATTTTGATGATTCCAGAACCTTGCAATACACACAAATTCTTATATGCTAGATGATCAACCTTTTTTGGTCGATTCCACACCGTTTCTTTCACAATGCAATCGCATGACCAGAACTCAACTTCATCTTTAAGGCATTTGAAGGGCCATGCTTTTCAGGGAACATTTTTTTCTGATGTTCTTCCATACTTGCATAATACAATGATAACGCTCACAAATTATTTTTCACCTCTTCCCAGAACTCAACCTTCTCTTTAAGGAGTTCCATTTTCTTTTTACCTGGGAAATTGAGGGGGTTCATTTTGAGGCTACGGATGAAGTTTCCTTCGGCTTGAGGTAGATTCTTGATGGATAGGCGATGCGGTCCAGGCAGCTTTGGATGCTTCTGGTTGAAGTAGCGAGGAAAAAATAAAATCAAATCAAACATGCTTTAGCGACTACCTGTCTACAAAGACCACATTTTTTGTTTCCCTTGAAAATGGTTTCTCATTGAAACATGTACTAAATGAACCTGTACATAAAGACCACATGCCTATAAAGACCATTTTTCTTATCTCCCTTGGGTATTCTTTATAGACAGGTTTTACTGTACTAGAAGTTATTTGTGAGTAACATCTCCACCTAAGAGTTAAGAGTGGGCTCTCACAGTTTGGTCAATCATCAGGATTGGCCTTCAATTTTATGACCAACAGGCCTTAGGTAATGTTTTGCATTTCCCTCACCCTAAGACCCGAAGACTCTCAGAGACTAGGGCAGAGCTGCCAACCTCCAGCACAGAAAATCAGTAACCATAAGGCTCAAAATCAGTAATTTGGGGTATGAATCAGTAATTTCCTATGCGGCGCTATGAATCTATAAAAAAAACGGCACGCCAATACTGCGCGGACGAATGGGCGTATGATTATCTGACATTTTTGGTGATTATACTCACACAAAGTTGTTAAATATTGAGTTTCAAGTCATCACGACACCGTTTTCCATGAAAAATGGCTTCTATTAAGAGAAAACTTGATACTTTTCTGTCTTTCTCAGCGAGCTACTATAAATCATATTTGAAAATTTAAAAAAAAAAAAAAAAAAAAAAAAAATCATTTTTATTTTTTAAATCCGTAATTTGAGACAACATTCCGTAATGGTCGTTAATTTCCGTACCAATTACGGGAAATCCGTACTAGTTGGCAGCTCTGCTAGGGGTTATTTCTTGATATGACGATGGTATTTCCACCAAGTCTGGTGTTAGCGAATTAATGGTAGGAAACTAATGAAGACCAACCTAAACCATTCATCATGCTAGTCAACATTGTTAACACTAATCATCTCCTTGTCCTACATTGTATTTATCATGGGATAGATATACCACAGGCTTCAAGATAAATCAATCAAAAGATATTTGATATAGCGCCTTTCCCTTGTGGTTACAAATCTATTAATCTGAGGATGTTTGTAAGAATTTACAAGCCATTTGGGCATTGTGTCCTGTAACTGTCCCCTATTGACTCGTGTACTAATTTCAATACACATATTTCAATGGGGTTTGTGAAACAATGCCGAGTTCTGTGCCTAACAACTCTGCAATACCTTTTGTTTTCTGTTTATGAGGCCAGGGTTGATGTCCGCCGGTAGCTTACGGAGAACCTCAAGCATGGCACTGGCAGCTGCTCGTTTAGCGAGGCGCTTACTCTGGTCAACACCTGAAAATGAAGGATATGTGAGACAATATCTTTCATAATTAGCGAGCATTAAACAGGAGGTTGGGTTCTGATAAACTTTGAAATTTAATTGCTGAGCTTCTTCATGTCGTCCTTGTTTTCACGAAGTGACGGTAGTGAGGAAAATCGTAACGCAAAGTGAATGCAATTTTTTTTCACTACCGTCACTTCGTGAAAACAGCGACGATGTGTCTGTTAGTGTAGAAAAATATCATAAATGAAATGTCCTCTGAAAATGATTGCTTTTCATATGCCATAATATTTGAAGTATGATGAGAAATATATGAAAGTTTGGACCATACCTTTATGCCACATGTGTGTAGTCCCATATACACACATTTCGATGTGACGTGCATGTGACTTTCATCAAGAGTGATTTCATCTTCTATCATTTTTGAGACTCCAAAATGTCCCTACTACGTAATCAACATTTCCTAATTGCTTCCTGACAGTTTCTTTCACAATGTAATCACTCCACTAGAACTAAATTTTTATGTTTCTTAATTACAAATGCCAAACCATTATTTATATTATGTTTTTCAATGAGAAGTGTGAATGAATAGCCTACCGTATTGTGTACACATGTGTATTCATCAATTTTACATATAATATCTGAATTTGTTAATAATGGTATATAATACCTCTCATGATAAAGGCTCTTACGCATTCAGATAATTTAATATCTGCCACCGATCCATCTTCTTTTACATGGGTCAAGAGTGGAAGATAAAGAAGTCATGCTCGCCACAAAGACAAAAGAGCTAGGATTTGACCCTCAAAACTTTCAACTAAGGGTCGGGTGAATGAAAGTATAATACAGTCAAACCTGCTTTAGTGACCACCTGTCTACAAAGGCCACCTATTGAAACATGTACTATAGGCACCTGTACATAAAAATCACCTGCCTATAAAGGCCACTTTTCTTGTCTCCATTGGGTGGTCTTTATAGACAGGTTTCACTGTATCATGACCCTTGACCATACACACAATGCACAATAGTTATCATTATGTACCTTGTTCTTTGTACTTGTCGACAGACACTGAGATGACAAAGCGTCTGTTGTGTGGCGGACCGCTCTCCTCCAGAGCTTCATATTCTGGCTTCCTCCATCCCATACAGGTCACCAACTCCTGCAGTTCGCCAACGGGGTTGTCCTTTAGTGATCTAGCAAGAGAATAAAACAAAATCCCATTGAAGTCACAATCAGTTTTGCCAAATCACTACAAATCAGTTGGTCACAAGTATTTGATTTTATTTGATTATTATCAAGAAGTTGTAAGACGCTGTGAAGGTGCCGTAGATGAATGTCTCCTCAAAGACAATCTTGCATTCTGGTAATTATGGTTTTAAAAAATCTCACACAATCCAGGGCCCAATACTAACTTTTTCGTAGAGGGTTTGGAAGTTATTTTTAAAGTCTATATTCATGAAGCACACCTTTAAATGTTCACACCTTTAAATGTTCAAATTTGTATTAGGTTCTGCCTTAGATTGTGTATGCCCATGGAAGGCTCTGAAACACTAACAGGTGCCTAAGGGGAGTGTTTCACAAAGACTAAGATCAACTTTGAGTTGGACTTAACTATGGCAGGCCATTCATGCCACTGTTTGCCATTATGATCTTTAGATAATATTTTCCTTCAATAATGAATTATCAAAAAATGTTGTGACCATGATTTGTATGTCCCTTGATAGATTAATGCCAGTAAATGGTGAGAGCAAAAAGTGGCATGAACAGTCTGCCATAGTTAAGTCGATCTTAGTCTTTGTGAAACACCCCCCCCCCCCCCTTCCCCAGAGCACATTGGCACCTCATATCTTAAAAGTCTTTTACATTCTGGACCCTCCTCCAAGAAAGTTAGTGTGGAGCCCCACCTTGTGTCCTGGGCATCTGCACGTGTTGAGCCCTGCTTAGATATCTTTGTTTTGTGTCTTTTCATCTTTTAACAAATGACAAAACCCTAGTATTTCCTGATACAGTTCTCGAAAAACAAACAAACAAAGAAAACATCAAAGAGACTCTCTCTCTCTTTAAGTGCCATATCGTTTGACTTTGGCGATCATGCTGTTCTACAACCCTTGGTTCCTAGCCTTCTCTATTAGCACCACTCCCAGTTCTTTCACTCCCCTCTCTTCCATCATTTCTGCAGACTGTCCATCCAAGTATCCTCCTCCTCCCCTACTCCTCCTTCCTACAAAGAGACTAAAAGCTTAAAAAGTCCCATCTTAGAGCAAGATCACTCGTTGACGCTATCTCACCTTCCCTCATCTTGCTCCGTTTCCACAGCAGGAACTTCAATATCGAGCTGCTGAAGAACGTCCTCTGCTGCCGACTGCTTGGCGACCTTCTTACTGGGTCCCTGACCATTACCCACGACATCGCCGGCAGTGCAGCGAATGGTGAACTTCGGCTGGTGGGACGCCCCCTCCTGGCCGATGGTGTCGTAGACTGGTGTCACACCTTTCTTGGCACACAGCTCTTGTAGAATACTCACAGGGGTTTTGCAGTTAGCCATGGTGGACAGCTTCCAGTCTAAATGCAAGAACATGGAATTTAGCGCCAGGGAGTGTAACAATAACTTTCAATTTAATAGACTCTATTGTAGAGGGTAGAGGCCAAGATAGAATCCATTTGCTTGAAGAACATGAACAGATTAGCTGAAATTCAGTCCTTATATTTGATGTTTTACAATGATTTTCTATATTACTTTTATATTGAGATGAAAATTATATAATTTTTTTTCCAATTAAATTGTCATTTTTCTCATTTAAATCAAACTGTTAGAGTTAGTGTTACATCTGAATAAAGAAAAAATTGATGCAAGATTTTCACTGGATTCTGGCGGAAATTGGCTAGTCAACCTCCCCCCCCCCCCCCCCCCCCTTCTTGTGCGTACAGCAAGGGATACTGTCTGTGTATGGGGAAGGTTGACAAATGTCACGTTTTTTAAAAGAATGCCCCACATATCAGACCTTTAGTTTAGTAGATCTAGGCAGTTTTATGAAATTGTTGAGTTATGTTAATGATATCAATTTTTGTTTAGTCTGGAAGTGGTTTTAAAATACTTTAAAATGAGGGGTCAACCATTGTCATAGTGAAACCCAAGGTGAAATTATGCAACAAACAATGAGCAAAAAAATGAGCAAAATGATGTAGCCTGGATCTAGTCTAGATCTAGGACTAGGCCTACAAAATGGGAGAAAATAGTGTGACCATTCAAGTGAATACCTGTCATTTACAGTTTCAATTT